>PVIH01000738.1:233043-302325 GCA_004025045.1 Sigmodon hispidus | reverse complement strand
TTCCTGGAATTTGGTAAGATGAAATATGTTCATCACACCATTGACACCTACTCAGGAATGCAGTGGGCTACCGCCCTGAGTTCTGAAAATGCTAATGCAGTACTCACTCATCTTCTGGAAGCCATGGCCATATTGGGAATTCCTGATCAAATTAAGACTGACAATGCTCCAGCATATGTTTCCCAGAAAATGAAGCAGAGTTTTGGATATTATAAGATAAAGCACATTGCTGGGATACCACACAACCCCACTGGACAAGCAGTTGTGGAAAGATCCCATCGCACCTTGAAAGAGATGCTTCATAAACAGAAAGGTGGTATGAAAAAACCTAGGGAGAGATTACATAGTGCCTTGTTAACATTAAATTTTCTTAATGCTGATGAGAAAGGAACTTCAGCTGCAGAGAAACACTGTGTAATAGAAAGGACTTCTGAGTTGAATCAACCTGTTTATTTTAAGGATGTACTAACTTCAGAATGGAAGCCAGGGCATGTGCTTCGTTGGGGTAGGGGTTTTGCTTTTGTTTCCACAGGAAAAGAGAAAATATGGGTACCAATGAGATTGATAAAGAACCGGATCGAAAAGGAGAACCCTCCTGAGGAGGAATAATGGCTCGTCTGCCGATAAGACAATTGGATATGTGGTAAGGAACATTCACTTAACTAAGGTGGGGCAGGATCTTAATTTTGTTTTTACAGAAGAATGGATACAACCCTCTTCACAAAGCTAAAAGGATGCTGAATGCTCAGGACTACAGGGGATTACAAGGACACCTGACACTGACAGGTACTAAGGGTAATTTCTCTATTCTCACAACTGTATATCTATATCTAATGATTATGTATTTATATATATAAAGGAGGTCCTGGTTTGGTAACAAAAAGGCTGGCTTTGGAGGTGGAGCAAGTGGCTTTCTCCCTCTCTAAACCCAAGTGTATTGGTAAATAAAACTTTAAAAACTGTCTCACGTCAGAAAAGCCACCTGAAGTGGGACAGAAAATAGATGAAATATATAGGGACCAATCTTATCTCACTTTTATTTTAAATTTTAAATCTTATTCCTTTCTGCATTTTTTACTCTCTTACTTTAGAAATCTTTTCTGCACACAATACTTTCTGATGGTTCAATATCTTCAGTTGATAATATCTATTGGATCCTTCACTATTAAAAACAATTTCTCCTACCAGCACTCTACAAGGCATCCAGAAGGAAGATGAGGTCCCCACCGATGGAAAAAAAAAAAAAAACACATTGAGACAGAGTAAGAAGGAACCTGCTGTATGTCACTCAGTGATCACTTTTGAGGTATAGACCAATCAGGATATTTCACGGTGGGTTTTTACCGCGATACATATCCATCTTCTAGTATATCACAAATATTACCCTTCAATGTTTATAGATATGTATCTGTATTATAACTTTTGATGGCTGGCTAATAGTCCAGGGCAAAAATGTGCTTGGTTTATTTAATCACTTGCCTGGAGTTGGGTTTTGCTTGTGTTACTAGGTTACTTTTGATACAAACTGGGCTTTTTATGTAAACACCACTAAATACCGGTTAGATGCTTCTCTTTAGAGGAATCCTTCACAATATAAGTGCTGCCTTAAATCCTTTTAAAAGCTTTGATGTATCATGTCAAAATTTCTCTATGCAAACTCCCTGCCAGCATTCAGCATCATAGCGGGGGTGGGGGAGTGGGGGGAATGGGGGATCAGCACTGCCCTGGTTCTCCCATCTCAGTGTAGACGTCATAAGTCCTCTTCTGCTCTGATAGCCCCGACACATCACATTTACTGCTTTAACCTGGTGTTCAATATTTTCTTGCCCTCTTTCTGGTATCTTCTATCATCTCCTGGAGCCCTTATTTGATTTATGCTTCCTCCTGAAACAGAAAACACCGACTGTGCTCCTCCAGTGTGCAGGCACCACTCTAAATACTGCGACCACAGGAAGGAGCTGCTTTTCAGGAAGTGGCTGAGGGCTGGTCCCTGGGAGCCAGAGAGGGAGCTCTAGAGCAATAGAGAGTGCAATTAATGGGAACATGCATTTAATGCAGAGAAAAGAGGGTTAGCAAGGCCACTACGGCTTGGATTTCCAGGGAAGATAATGATGTTGATAGTTAGGTTTCTGATGGGAAACAGTTCTGTGAAGTACATGATAGAGTTTAGACTTTTGCTGTAGACAGAGATAGAGGAGTAATTGCCACTCAGAATCTATCAGAAGTTCTATTGCTACTGCCACCCTCCACTGGCTCTTATTCCTTATTCCAGTCATGGTGTATTATATTCCACATAGAGTCTCTGTCCTTGCCTCTGACCTCTGAATCCCTGTCTTCTCTTAGAAGTGCCTAGATTGCAGTGAAAAAATAATGAACCAGCCAGATGTAGTGGTGCACGCTTTTAACCCCAGAACTCAGAAAGCAGAGGCTGATGGATCTCTGAGTTCAAAGCCAGCCTGGTCTAAAGAGAGATTCCAGGACAGGCAGGACCACACAAAGAAACCCTGTCTCAACAAATAAACAAAAACCCAGAGTGAACAAAACGTAGTCAATTCATGTTAAAAAAAAAAAAAAAAGAAAATAAGCACTCCAAATTAAACAAATGATAAATATTTTTAGCAATTAATAAAAAAAAGAGGCCATGAATTTTGAAGGAGAGCAAGGATTGATATGTGGGAGGGTTTGGAGAAGGAAAGAGGTCAGGGAAATGATGTGATTATATTATAATATCAAGAAACAATTAAAGATAAAAATATATTAGTTAATCAGGCAATAGTGCACGTCTTTAATCCCAGCACTCGAGAGACAGAGGCAGGAGGATTTCTGTGAGCTCAAGACCAGCCTGGTCCCATAGATAAAGTTTCAGGACACAGCCAGAGCTGTTAACACAGAGAAACCCTGTTTTGTAAAACAGAACAAACATGTATTGGTTAACACAATGAATGCTGAGCCTGACTCTGGGAGGTACTCTGCCTTCTAGCTGGTTGCAGCAGCCACCAGTAGAAAGATTCCTGGCTTCAGTCTGAGCTGTAGGCCTGAGCTGCACTAGAGAACAGGCTCCTGGGGAACAGGGAGCCTGAAGGAGACTCCTGGCTGCAGGTGCCCTGGTCACCCCTCTCTGCTAGCATTTGAGTGACTCAATGAAGGCAACTGGCAGCCATTGTCTAAATTTAAATAGAAACATTGTACAAACAAATTTGGGCGAGTGTACTCTGCTCTGTTCTTTCCAACAGCTCAATAAATCTTTATCTAAAAGAAAATTGCTTTGAGTGTGGTGTTGAAAATGTGGCTGAGTGACGGCTCTCGGCTGCCATTTCTGGTAGCTGACATTGCGGCTCACCTGCAGACTGTGTACATCCACTGTGGTCTGACTCATAAAGAATACAGGCTCCTTCTGTTCCTGTCTACACTCTTGTCGAACCCCCTCTCTCTGATGGGCCGAAGGAGAGAGATGCCTGATGCTTCCCTGTACTACAGAGAATCCCAAAGAAGTATTGTTCGCACACACTGCTTCTAAGTAGATGCTTCTGTTGGCAGTCAGTTCATCAGGAAATGAGTATCCACAGAGGATCCACCCAAGCCTATGTGTCAGTGAGGAAACCTCTGTTATTTGCATAAAAACTTGGCTAGAAAGGAAGTAATCTAATTAAGATGTCTCTCAGCCCCATGACAGACTACATGTAGTCAGTAGGCTACTACATGTAGTAGTCTTCCCCTTTATAATATGGGTTTAGTTTGGTGAGACTGTGGGTCCCCCAGGATGTGAGACATAGTGGCAGGTGTTTGGGAGTCACCCAGCCCTTGCTTCATCCAGATTTTTCCCTTTGCATGCACGCTACATTGCATTCTTCCACCTGAATTTATATCTCTACTATTTCTACCTTGGAACCATCAAAACTGTCTAAGCATTTGGGAAGGTTCAAAAAGTCTCAGTTGTGAATGTGAGTGGTCTCCTCTCTCTCCCTCTCTCTCCCTCCCCCCTTCTTTCACGAATCATAAATCCTGACATGTACTGAGAGACCAAGTCCATTTTCATCCAGTGCTGTGGGTTTTCCCCTAGGGTTAACAGAAGTCCTGCACGGGGTCTTCATAGACTCAGCATGCTCTCTAGTTAGGTTCAGGGCTACCAAGACATTATTTCCATAACACATTAGAATGTTTCAATTTTCCAAGCTCAGTTCAGATATGAGACCAGAGTAAAATAAACTAGAAAAAAAAGAGTTATAATTTAGACAGCAGTTCACCAGATAGAAGTCAGGGTCCTAGAACAATTTTGTACGGAAAGCCTGAAGGACCAAGCTAGCTCCTGAAAAGGGTCTGAAGGATGGCAGCTTCCTGCTGCAGCCATGCCTTCCAAGACTTCTTTCATCTGGTACCGTCATCTCTTTCACCTTCTCTGTCTGCAGGCTACCTGAGCTCAGGCCCTGCCTCCCTGTCTGGTTTACTGTGTGACCTCAAGTGGTTAACTTGTTTCTCTGTGCCTTGTTTCTGCCTCTGGAAAAGACTGCCTTGAGAAATTAACCAGAGTAGGTCGTTGAAACCTTCTGCACACTTTCTGACACCTAACAAGTGTGTAATAAATCTCAGCTGATTTGTTTTAAATGGGAAGCCTGACACACTGTCACACTGTGGAACTTCCAACGTGATATATGGAGAGGAAAATTGGGCACTGGAAACTCAGTTCCTTTTTCTTCCCTCACTTGCGTGTTAATGGCAGGTGATCGCGTTTCCTATCAGAGAAAAGCTATGTGCCCAGCTGTCATTGCTGAGAGTCTGAGCTGAGGCGCCTTTGTGAGGAAAAGCATCACGTGGAACACTCACTTATCCAACACCATCTAGGAATGAACAATGAACGAAGGGCACAGCTGGGCACTGGTGGGAATGGCCTGGATTAGAAGATGCACCGTGCTTCTAAATCAGACCTCCCCAGGAAGTTTCCTCATCTACTCAACTCTGTTCCTTGAAGTCTGCAGCTAGGGCACCTGTGCATGCAACAGCAGCTTTGGAATGGAATTTGGAAATCTGCATCTGGGGCTTTGGGCAGGTTGCTGAGGAGTCGACTGTGCTAAAAAAAAAAAAAAAAAAAAAGAATGCTCAACTATTGTGAGTAATGTGTAATGCACCTGTAAGAGGAAGATGCTCCATCAGCACCTTGTGCTGTGCCCTGTTCCACTTTCCCATTGGTTTGATCATAAAATGCACATGGACCAATGGGAGCAGATTGGCCAATAGTAGCATCTTTATAAGTGCTCACAGACTAGGTCTTTATTCCTACCAGGAATCAAGGCCCATCTGTCTCAGCTGAGTCCCCTCTTACCTTCCCAGCTACACAATAAGCCTGGGGGAAAACCAGCAGAGATTGAACCAGCCAGTCACTATAAATAGTCACTGTTTAAAACTTCTGTTATAGTTTGCTGTGCTGTGATTGGCTACTAAGACAAGAACCAGTGAATGGGCCCTGTAGTGCCAAAGTTGACCACAGGTGCCTCTGGCTTCAGGACTAGATGGGGTGGGGGGGAGAGGGTGGAAAGGAGATGATTAGAGCCTGATTAGAAAGAAACCCTTATCAGTGAAACAACTAGCAAAATATCCCCTGCCACCCCTTACAAAATAATAATAATAAAATTGCATAAGAAATCTGTGGGTATCACTAAAACAGAGGCTTTAGGACACACGGTTAGAAGACAAAATTGGTCTTCATATCCATTTCCTCCAGGCACTTAAAGATTCTCAATGTAAGGAAGGACCTCATGGCAACATGTCTTGGAGGCTGAGGCTGCAGGGCCCATACCTTACACACACACACACACACACACACACACACACACACACACACACACACACACACGTACACGGAAGACTTGGAGAAGTATTGAGATTTGTTCAACTTGTTCCTAAGGAACAGCTGCTGAAGCCTATTCCCAGGGGCACCCTGAGTAGCCTAGAGCAGTGTGTCCAATAGGACAACCATTAGCCCTGAATAACTGGCAGTTGAAATGTGGCCAGTCTAAACTGAGAGGCTATTAAAGTGAAAAATGAACATTGGAGCCTTAAACTGTAATATGTAAAACCCACAAAATATTTTAATTTTTATGTAGATTTGTTATTGAAATGATACTTTGGACATATTGGGTTAAGTGAAATATATTACTAAAATTACTTTAGCTTATTTCTCTTTACTGTTTTTTATGTCATGGAATTTGGGGGTACAGTTCAATGATGGGTACTTGCCTAAAAAGCACAAGGATCTAGGTTGAATCTCCAGAACAGTGCACATGAGCATGTGTGCATTCTCTCTCTGTCTCTGTCTCTCTGTCTCTGTCTTTCTCTCCTCTCTCTCTCTCTCTCTTTCTCTGTCTCTGTCTCTGTCTCTCTCTCTCTCTCTCTCTCTCTCTCTCTCTCACACACACACACACACACACACACACACACACACACACAAAGTAGCTGTTAGAATTTTAAAACACAGCTCCATCTGTGGTTTGTATATTTTTCTTGGCTAGTATTAGCACAGAAAGAGGCCTGTCTCCAAAAGCATTGTGGGTATAAACTTTTTGAAATGCACAACATGATAAGAAACATAAAAATCTGACAACATTTTCAAAGATATTATTCCAGACTATAGTAACAGTTTAAAATGATGAGAAGCTTCTTGATGTTCCACTTTCTAGAAGCAGGGAGCACTGCATAGTGGCAAACACAAGCCATTTCTTTCCCAAAAGACATCTAAGAATGTAGAATAGAATCCAGGTGCTGAGTCAAAAGTAGAGCCAGAATTTGTTCGAGGAACTGGGAACCTGACAATCTGTGTGTAGACAAATCCAAAAATTGCTACGGACCAGCTGCCACTGTTGCAGCCTATCTCTCTCATTCAGAACAGAGGTGTCTAGCTATCCAGGTGGCTTGCCTATATATTTCATTATATGTGAATAATGTTTCATTGTATATCAGGTGTATGGCTTAATTTGGAAGACTAATTCAGAGGAAATCAGCAGGCTTACACTGGCTACGTTGGAAGGCAAACTTCCCCTCAGGATGAAGAGGGGACAAATTACCTTTACCATATCTGGACTTGATGCAGTGCCTGAGGTGATGGAGTTTGAATCTCATGTGATCAGTGAAAAAGAGTTTTGGGCTTTGAAAGATGAACATGTTTGGCACATGGAAGCAAAGTATATACATTGTCTGAAGAGAGACTTTGTGGATTAAAAATGAGGACAAATGATTTCAAGATGTTATTAAGAAATGGAATTTTCAGCCCCAAGGAGTTGATGGTTTCTGAGGGAGGATGAGTCAGTTTTTTTAAGAGTGTGCCACTGGGACATAATAACAGACATCCAGGAAATCCAGAGAATTATCAGGTCATACTTTGGAAATCTATACTTCACTAAAATGGAAAAACCTAAAAGAATTGGACAGTTTTCTGGACAGGTATCATTTACCAAAATTAAATCAAGAGCAGATAAATGACCAAAACAGACCTATAAACCCAAAGAATATTGAAGCTGTTATTAAAAGTCTCCCAAATAAAATAAAATTTTAAAAAAGCCCAGGACCAGATGGTTTCAGTACAGAATTCTACCAGACATTAAAAGAAGAACTAATACCAATACTCCTCAAACTGTTCCATACAGTAGAAACTGAAGGAAAATTGCCAAACTCTTTTGATGAGGCCACAATCGCCCTGATACCCAAGCCACTCAATGATGCAATGAAGAAAGAAAATTACAGACCAATCTTCCTCATAAACATTGATGCAAAAATACTCAATAAAATTCTGGCAACATAAATCCAACAACATATCAAAAAAATCATCCACCATGATCAAGTAGGCTTCATCCCAGAGATGCAGGGATGGTTCAACATATGAAAAACTGTGAATGTCATCCATCCATCATATAAACAAACTGAAAGAAAAAACTCACATGATCATCTCCTTAGATACTGAAAAAGCCTTTGACAAAATTCAACACTCTATTATGATAAAAGTCTTGGAGAGATCAGGAATACAGGGAAAATACCTAAATATAATAAAGGTGATATACAGCAAGCCACTATTGAGCATATACCCAAGGGATACACATCTGTACCCCAAAGCCATTAGCTCAGTTATGTTCATAGCAGCATTATTCATAATAGCAAGAACCTGGAAACAACCTAGATGTCCCTCTACTGAAGAATGGATTAACAAACTGTACTATATCTATACAATGGAGTACGACTCAGCAGTAAAAAAGAATGACATCATAAAATTTGCAAGCAAATGGATGGATTTGGAGAATATTCTCCTGAATGAGGTTATCACAAGCCAAGAAAGATAAGCATGGGATGTGCTTATTCATAAGTGAATTTTTAGACAAAAAGCAAAGAATACCCAAACTGCAAACCACAACCTCTGAACAGCTTGGGATAAGGTGGAACTTAAGTGAGACATTTAGGGATTCTTCTAGGAAGAGAAAACAGAGAAGATTTCATTAGCAAATTGGGACCATAACAGATAGCAACCAAGGACAGGTGGGAACAAATCATGAGAGAAGGAGATGGTTGAGTGAGAGGAGCAACAAAGAAGGAAAAAAAGAAAAGAGATGCATATCTTATAGAGGAAGCCAATGCGGGGTTGGAAAGAGACCAGTAAGTACTAGGGAACCCCCCAAGAACCCACAGGATGCCCCTGGATAGGTTGACCACACTCCAGTGGATGGTTCCATACCTAGGAGTATATAGGCAGCATAAATGGGGCTTTATGGGTTATTGTTAATAAAAAAATAAAATAAAATGTTCGGTTGGTAAAGAGGTGATGGTAGAACTGGGAAAGGGGAGGAGTTGAAGGTGAATATGATTAAAATATGAATTTAATTCTCAAAAACTAACAAAAATATATTTAAAAAAAAGAAATGGACTTTATCCAGGTATGGTGGTGGTATACACATACAATCCCTGCATGTGCTGCATGTGGGGTCCTGAGGTAGAATGATTGACAGATGTTTGAGGACAGTGTGAGCTATACAGTAAGTGTCATAACAAGTAATGACCCAGAGCAGAACCTTGATTAAAAAAAAAAAGGACAACAACAACAATAAAATACCCCGTAGACTTCATGTCTCCTTCCTCCAAATCTAGCTGGATGTCTTTACTTGCTTTGTTCCTTAGAACATGACAGAGGTGGCATCTAACTGCCAAGGCCAGGCTGTTAGAAGTTCTGTGGTTCCTCCTCTTGTCCAACTGTTACTAAGGCCTGTGATGAAATGTCAGCTCAGGCATGGCAGCTGTCCCGATCCCCAAGTGATGTCCTCTGAAAGCTGTGACTGATACAGCACATGAGTAAGCAGAAGAAGTGGTTAGTGGGTGTAAACACAATGGACTATGAGAAATGATACAATGGAGTCGGTTTAGGCCACTGCTGTTTAAGGTGTTTGCTTTCTATCAACATAACTGATGCCATTTGTTCACAGAAGTCTCACAGGGCATGGACATGGCTAATGGCACTAACTTCCTGTTGAAGGTACTCTTTGGAACTCTATTCCAGTTGAAGTACTTCTACCCTCCCCACCCCACCCCCTTCTCTCCATGAGCCTCTTCACACTTTATCTCACATGTGACAGCTGGCTTCCCTTAGAAGGAGCAACTTCAGAGAGACTGTGGCTTAGCGGCCATCTTGAGTGTGGCTACCACATAAATCAATGATTATACCTTCATGCTAGATTTCATTTCAAGATACCCAAAGGAGGCTACTTTATCCATAACCCATTACTCTCTAGCCCTGGTTTTCACATTTGTTCTTCATCTATTTCTCTTTATTTTTCAACCTCTCACAGACCTTCCTCTATTTTCTCAAAACCAGTAGGCGTTGAACATAGTGTTTCAGGCCTTACCACTCTGACAGGAGGAATCACTGTTAGGAACTGACTTGGTATTTGTTCTTAGAAGGATCACTGACAGGAAGAAGAGCCTCCTGCAATCAGTTCCCCTGATCTTTATACAAATTCACTCAGTATAAGAAAGCCTGAGACCATGACTGACTGGTGATTTCCTCTCTGGAGACCATGTCCTCCTATTATGCTTATATGTTTATATGCTCCCCAAATGGAACTTTATGGTGATTTGTTTGAGGCCTCATGAGGAAAAGAGGAGCCACAGAGAACACTACATCATTCATTGAAAATACCCAAGATGTCATGAACATAATTGTCTGTGAAAATATGACTGACCTGTCAAAGGCTATTCTGGTGAGTGTTATTAATGGGCAAAGAACTCAGCTTACTTGTTCAGTTTCAGTGTTTGGTGGAAGTGAGATTTTTTGAGAGACAAAAATCGGTAATTGAAGAAATTGTTGCAGATACTGTTGGTTTTCTTGGCTATATTCAAATGAAAGAAGAGAGAATTGATTGAAATATAGATTATTACTTTAAGAACAAGCAAACTAAAATGTTGACTATAAAGAATGTAAAGCATATTTGGGGGATGCAAGAGTATAAACAAACACTCTAAAGAGAAACCAGGACCCAAACTCCAAGACAATGGAGGGAATTCAGGAACCATGGCAAATGTAGAACCAATGAAGTAGATAAGGTACAGCACATATAGGGAGATGATTGCAAGGATGGAAAAACCAAAAGTGCTATGAAGGTATTATTGTTAGCTAGAATGCAGAGTGTAAAACTTTTCATGCATACTCCATTCCCCAGGAAATCATCAGTGTCCAAGACGGGTTAACCTGTGATAGGAGCTATGGCTAACCTGTATAGGAGCTGAATATCAGACCGGAAGTGCTGCACTCTCACTTTTCTCTGCCACCAAGTAATTGCCATGGATCTCTGTGTCACCTTGTGGAGCTTAAGGGGAATAAGCCCCTAGAAGCTGTTTATAACCAAGGCACCGTAGCAGAGGCAGAGCTTTGACGCTGACCCTTGCGCTCCTCTGTCACCACACTGACTAGCCTAACTCTATGATTCTTGGCCGTCAGTCTTTCTCCCCAGCTTGTTTATGTCAGGATGAAATGCTGCTTCCTTTGTAAGGAAGTCTACAGAGTGCTTGGCTCACAGTAGGTGCTCAGGTAAGATCAGTCTTCTCTAATTCTCTTATTTCAAACCTCCAATTTTCTCATTTTTTTTAAAATGTTGCAACAAAGAAAACCCCTTGAAACTTAAAGTTAAGGCCAAATATCAAAGCTGACTACATTTCAGTAATTTGTCCCAAGCCTCACAATAACAGCAGTTTCTAGAGTGTAACGGGATGGAGGAGGCTCACGGTGCTGTTCAAGCTGGCCAGAGAGCTCTACCCAATGCCTGGGCATGGCACCCCGAGGCTACTCAGAGCTCTCCCCTGACATCTCCAGCCCTGTGAGACAGAAATCTACAGTTCAGAGGACTTAGATGTGGGTTGAGAGCATAAAGGGGTTCAGGATGTGAGAGTGCTCTGCATGAGCGAGTCCGGGCCATCACTAGTAACACATGGAGTCAGGTGGTAAGTAACCTAGAGACTTCTTGAACGTCTTATAGGAAGCATTCCCAGCACGTGCTGGATTAGTAAGTGGAAGTTGCTAGAACAGAGTCCCCCGGGCCTTTACTGGGTTAAGTACAAACTGAAAGTTAAGAGAAGGAAGAATGGGCATAGAAAACCTGACTTTAAAAGACGAGAGCCTGTCTCTAGCAATACCAGCCCTGGGCAAGCAGAAACCTCATCTTCATGCCTGAAGAACCCATGTGAACCTTAAATAGCAAGCAAAGAGCAGACCTCGTTATCAGTGAGGACCAAGATAAATGTCAGCTGTCAGGCCTCAAAGGCAGGCATGACAGAGCACTGCAGAGAAAAGTCCCTACAGGCCATGGAGTGGGTTCTTTGGTCTCCCTGGTGGCCACTAGCAGACCTTTTCTGAGGCTTCATGGAAGACAAAGGAGCTGAGGAGGCTGGAATAGCATCATCCTCTGTCCTTCCTCATGGGCTGTACTGTCTTCTGGGCAAATCTCAGGCTCAGCTCACCTGTCTCTCTCATCACGGGTTGTTGTGGGGGCTCTGTACTGCAACTTTAATCAGTTGACTTTGACCATGAGCATGGACAAGACTCAGTTTCTTTCTTTTTCTCTCTCTCCCTTCCTTTCTTCCTTCTTTCCTTCCCTCCTTCCTTTACTCTTCTTTCTTCTTCTCATAAGGTGATGGTATTGGTTCCTCCCCCTCACAAGCATATTGTAAAGGATTCACTAGATCAGGCACCTACAGTCTTTGGAAAGTGTCTGCTAAAAGAGCCTGTACTCATCATGAGCTGGTAGACAGTGACTGCCAGTGACAGTCAGAACTTTCTAGAGCAGGAAATGACACAGGAAAGCCAGAGGGAAAGAAGCTATCAGGAAGGAATGAGGAGGAAGGGTACATGCTGGGAACAATGCCATATACTAACCCATAGCCATTTTTATCAACCTCATCTCTGGGTCTGCAGCAGAACAGCTGACGTCCCCGCCTCCAGTGGCAGGCATGACCTGTGGCTAGGACAAAGAAAAATCTAGTGTGTTTGCTTCAGTCCAGAAGCATTCAGATATATACAAAAGTGGTAAGAAAGTCCCTGGGAGACACCAGAAAGGAAACCTCTGGAGGAAAGGCGTATCCTCACCCCCAAAGGGTCTGGGAGAACAGGGCAGAGCCTTCCCCTGCCTTGTACCTCCTCACAGCCAAGGAGCAATGTTCTTTACTGGAAAACGTGGAGCTCACAGTCAGTCTGTAAATCCGATAGCAGAGCACTGACTATCACTAGGCCACCAAGAACCGGACTTTAAGGACACCTGAGCAAGCAGGGAACCCTGGTAGTTGTCATTTTCATCAGATGTCATTTCTAACTGGACAGGGCAAGCCAGCTTCCTTCCCTTAGCCACGCCAAAACTTCAGTGAAGTTTTTGTTGGCCACAGTAATAAGAGGTTTATCCTAGTACCTAAAACACAAAAGACACAGCTTAACATTTACAATGTAGCTAAAGAAACCCAGGATCTTTTTGAATGATTTCCCTGTGCTTACACCATTCTGATTTGAGTATATGTGCGGCCTAAGTGAGCACTCAGTATCTTTTGTAGTTTTCTATGCCAGGCATCTCTCCTCTCCATCCCCAAACCGCTCTCATACAGCAGTCAAAAGCAGCCACTACAAAGCAGTGATGTAATAACAGGATTCTTAAATATCTTATCTGAGAGATGATTGCCTGGCTGCTGACTCCCAAACTTAGTTTTCATTTAAAAAAAAAAAAGTGGACCTAAAACTTCTCACAAGTTCCATTTTCTTCTTCTCCACATTCTCTTTATTACTTCCTTTTTCCAGTCATGTATCGTCTTTTACTTTTACAGCGCTTGGGATCTGGTTATGAGAAACCCGGCAATAGCTCATCACATTTGTTTTATGGCCTCCCATCTGGTTTTACTAAGTTACATTCCTTATAAAGAGACACACAAACCCAAAATGTATAGATATCGCTTGTGACCCCGAGGGCTGAGCCTGTAACTGATGCTAATGTAACCATCACCTACTTAATGTTTCTCAGACTCTCAGATTCCCCTTCAAGAACATATGGCCATCTCTTGCAAGAAGCCATTGTTGGGCTCTTGTAAAACCACACATTAAATGGAGCCTGTTTTCTGCTCAGATCAGCATCTGTGATTTTGAGAGTGTTCCTCACAATGCGTGTATCTGCAGACAGGGCACACACACCAACATGTACCCAAGAAAAGTTCAGAAAACACAGGCAATGATTTGTTAAAACGTGAACTCCTTGCTGTCTTCCCTGTTGTGGCTATAACTGGACAACTCTCCCAAGCAGACCAGCACAGATGCTCCCAGCAGCATGACCAGCCTTCGCATTAGCTGGTGCTTCACAAACACAAGCCAAAACACTCGCACACATTCTTTGGTATTCCTACTGTACCCCGTACACAGGAACTTGGGGTTCAGTCTGTCTTCAGACTATAGTTCATGCAAGGCAAAATATAAGAATCACCACTTTTTTCCTACCTGCTCCAGGAGCCTGGCTGCTGCTCAGAACCTGTCAGACAGCGGAGTGAATTCTTCAGCTCCCTCCCTTGGAACCAGAACTCTTGCAGTTGCTATGAGCAAGCCGACTGTAAACTTCCAGTCAGCTCCTTCTCTTTCTTTCCCATTACTGAGTACCAGAGTGAAGGACTCAAGAAAAAAAAAAAATGTTTAGAAAGGTGAGGATTGGATTTGGGGGAAGGGAGAGAAAAACCGGGGCTTTCAAGGCAAGAGTTGGTTCACCTAACAGCCTTCCTCCAAGGAGGAAATCCCTCCTTTCCCAGCTTTGATTTCTCATAGAAGACCTGGCACTGCATTACTCATGTAATTGCTACATTGCCCCTTTGCAAACTGCAGACATGCTTTTTGGGCAGGCCTCCAGATTTTTTGTGCATGCCTCTACCTGTCCATGGGGATATCACTGGGCCTGGGAAAGTTGAGAGAGCAATATACCACCCGAAAGGGAAGGCCTAGACTAGACTATTAATCAAGGTGTAGGGTAAAAATATGCCACAGAAGGATAGAAGGCTTCTAGAAACTTCCTTCACACACAGGGCGTCCACCTCGCTCGTGGGATCACCAGACTATGGCTCGGAGTCCTTGCAGGTAGATAGGCAAGCTACACTTTGTCAAGCTTTGACTCGTTTCCCCAAAGAGCTAAGGAGTAGTGAGCATTACTATCGCAGAAGGAATGTGGTTTTCTTGCTCTGGGCAGCCAATGTAGGAGAGTCAAAGACAACAGATGAACGATTACGCTTTCTTTAAGCCAAATACGTCTTGGCTCCCCTGGTTATGATCTATGTGACTTTGCTTAAATCACTTAACCCGGCTTCTAAACAAATACAAAAGAGTGGTCTTGAGGATCAGAGAGCTCACACCACCTCTCTCATTGGCATTCCCCACACCCCATTCTTTATTAAATCTTTTATTTTCATTGGAACACTACCCTTCCCCCTGTTTGTCTGGGTGAGGTCATTGCCACTCCCATACTTTTTAAGAATTATGCAGGAGACCAAGGCCAGCAGATTCAGGGGTTCTGAAGCATTTGCTAAGTTTTTTTTCCCTATAGTGACTGCTGATCACAGAGGCAGAATCTATGCCACAGCAGGAGAAATCAGAGCTTAGAGATGGCACGTCTCAGGTTATAATTGCTGTAATAAACATCATGACTGAAAGCAACATGGTGAGGAAGGGGTTTATTTCATCACTGAGAGAAGTCATGGCAGAAACCTGGAGGCAGAAACTGGAATAGAGACCTTGGAAGGGTGCTGTTTATAGACTTCTTACTCCTTACTTGCACAGCCTGTTTTCTTATACAACTCAAAACAACCTGACCAGGGGTAGCACTGCCCACTGAAGGCTGGGCCTGCCTACTGTGATGGCAAAAGTTGTGTTTTAAGTTTAAATTACTATGCTTAAGAGATCTATAAAGCAGAAATGCCTGTAACCAGTAAGCCCCACTTGCCCAAGAACAGATAACTTCCTGGGATGCTGGCGACTGTTATTCATGTAAGATAACAAGCCATATATTTTTGCTTCTGTAAAGAAGCTTGGTTGCCCCAATTGCACAGGATATGCTTGATCACACATAGACAGGAAGTATGTAGGTGACAGGAAGTACGTCAGAATGTATGCTTACCCCTGATTGGATAAAGGTGGGAAGTACTTAGCCATGTGGGTCTTGTCTTCATAAGCCCCCTACCTCCAATGTAATTCAGCACCATTTTCTGGGAATCCTGGCATGGACCTGGCCATCAGGTCCTGGCTAGTATTTAATAAGTCTTGCTTCAAATTGGGCTCAAAAATTGTGATTGTGATCTTATTCTTACCTGGTGGGATTAATAGCACATCAATCAATCAAGAAAATGCCCCACAGTCTTGCCTTTAAGCAGTCTGGATGTAGGCATTTTCTCAATTGAATTTCTTCCCAGATGATTCTAATTTATATCAAACTGACCAAAAAAGCCCAACCAGAGCATGGTATGAGACCAATTTTTGAGAATGATATTTGAAGGCTTAGATTTAGTCATTGCTGAAGCCAGCATTTCTTTTGTGTTTCTAAAATGTATCACTTATCTCCTTAAATATACACAATTAGATGTCTGTTACACTGAGAAAATTGCATCGGATATGACTCCTTCCTCTTGCCCTCTATTCCTCATACCACTTCTCCTAAACATTCATATTCCCAACAATTCATATTCCCAGCTTCAGCAGGCTTATAGCTCCAACAAATTGGTTTATTTTTTATTTTTTTCTTGGAAATGTTTTTAAAGTGTCTGTTTGCATATGAAGAGATGTAGAAAAATGTAAGGCAGATGCTAGAAAAAGATTTCAAAATTCTTTCCTCTGTTTTTCTGAATATAGTTCTTTGTTTAAAATCTGGACAGTGTGCAAGGTGGAGTGTCACAGTGGAAATCCCCATGACTAGATCTCCTCCATAACCATGCACGATCTTAGAGTGACTGGCTGTTCAAAAGTGTGAGCCATAGAGCAGCAGGGACAGCCTGGAGCAGTCTAGAAATGCAGGCACAGGACCTCAGGACAGCCATGCATTTTAATAAGACATTCAAGGAACCCGTGTACCTAAGTCTGAAAAACCTTGGGATGTTACCTGTGTCTTTGTACAGAAAGGCTTTTTGCATGTAGTTAGAGCAGGGGGAGATACATAATTTCTCAGCTTTTAATCTCACAGTTAGATAATGGAATAAATGTGTGAATACAACAAACTAGAAGTCATGGCACCAAAATATTTATTTCTATTTCATAAGTAGTTCATTCACTGGAAATTTACACTAGTTGTGATGGTATCATAAGTTGATACTGGACTCTAGGATACTATGTACGGTGTCAAACTCAAGCAGGACACAGCATGTAGTAGAGGCAGCCAGTCTTCTGTTGGAATACATAGAAGCACATGGAGATCATGTTCACAGGTGCTGAGCCTCAATCAATGTTCAGGTGGTAAGTCTGGATGAGGCCTAAGAATTTGCATTTGTAACAAAGGCCTGGGAGTATCCATGATTCTGGCTGTAGAACTTTTCACCAGGTTTTCAAAAAAAAAAAATGTGTGTTTTATAGACACACATAGGCAGAAAGTACAGTGTGCATGTATGTGTGTTTGTGTGTGTGTGTGTGTGTGTGTGTGTGTGTGTGTTTTGCAGGATATTTATCATTCTGTGAACCCGAGGTTGTGTTTTTTACTAGAAAAATCTGTTCCTAGTTGTGGTGTGGCTCATCCTTAGCACACACTTTTAATCCAAGAGCTTTCTGTAATTGACAATTCCTGTCTTGACTGCCCTGTACCAAATGACTGACTCAGGCTAAATATGAATTATAAATGTTCAGCTGATAGCACAGGCTCGTTATTAACTAACTCTCACACTTAAATTAACCCATATTTCTATTTATGCTTCGCCACTTGGCTCATGGCTTGTTACCTCATTTTTTGCATGTCCTGCTTGTTCAGAGGCTGACTGGCATCTGTCTCACTCCACCCTGCTCCCTCCCATCTTTCTCAGATTGGTTTTCCTGCCCAGTTACCAACCTGTCAGCTTTTTATTAAACAATGACAGCAATACATATTCACAGTGTATGGGAGGATTATCCCATGGCAACTTTCTACTTGAATATTGTAAACAGGATTACATAAAGTCAACTACAGGTCAAGAGGTGCAGCAAGCAACCAGTTGACAGACAATGAACATAGGATTATTGAGAAAAAAATCACAGAAAGTAAAGGAAGTCAGGAGGATGCATAGAGAGATGTGCAGGAAGTAGAAGAAAGAAACAGTCAATTGTAGGAGATTTTTTTAGAGATGGTATAGGAGAAGAGAGGACTTCTGGGAGATTGAAGGAGGAGGAAGGTCAGCTGGGTGCCTTCTCTGCCTCCCTGAGCAGTAGGCTTTCAGTTCAGCACCTGGCTCCCAAATCTTTATTAGTAAAATCAAATGATTGAGATTTTGTTAAAAACGTGTGTGTGTGTGTGTGTGTGCGCGTGTGTGTGTGTGATGTGTGTACATATATAAGTATATATTCCTAAAATTTGCTTTCATTCCCTTAAGTAGAGTATCTTTTTATGTCTTTAATATAATATTTCATCATTTAAGGGCTATAAAATAAGGAATTATTGTTGCTATGACAATGCATGTTAATGATTTTAAAAGAGAACAATCAACATCTACAACATAATAAGCATCCCCACTATCATTTCAAAATTTAATTTCTTTTTTTTTTTAAAAGAAGAATGTATATAGTGTTTTGCTGCCATGTATGTATGTGTACTACCTGCATGGCTGGTGCCTTTGGAACTTGGAAGAGAGTTTTAGATTCTCTTGAACTGGAGTGGTAAGTGGTTGTGAACACATGTGGGTGCTTAGAATCAAACCCGGGTCCTCTGTAAAGCAATGAGTGGCCTTAACTGCTGAGCCCTGTCTCTACCATTTTAATCATTACCTTTAAATAAGTGCCTTGTGATTGGGTCTAGAAATAAGTGAAGATCTGAACTGACCAGAAATAGGATTCACATTACGTAAGTGCCTATGTGGATTCACAAAATAAATTCTGTTCCTTTGGTGGCTAGAATCTTCTTTTTCCTCTGCCTTATGCACAATGCCAGCTGTGGCCTGGGTACATAGAATGTCTTGGTGGCTGAAAACAAGGGGCTGCTTTTATCGAACACCCAGGAGCCAGGTGCCCTCCTGATCAACCAGACTCCTGGAAGAAAGTGGCTGAGACTGCAGAGGGCAGGCTGGCCAGAACCAGACCTGGAATTGTGAGGCAGTTCCCAACAGGTGTGCTGACATGCTCCTTGGAAATCTGTCTGCTTTAGCTATAGTGTGCCTTCTTGAATCTCCTGCTATGGGACGCTTTGGGCTCAGACTTTTTCATCTCAGCAAGTTAACTGGTCAAAAGGATTTTTTATTTTGTTGCAAAAAAATATAGCCATAAAGAAGAAATAAGATATATTAAAACATGGGTATGACTATATTTCTCAAGTTGAGCTATGCCCTTGTTCTGTGATTGCTGTCAAAGGGTGACAGGACCACATAGGTCCTAGAACACCGTAGGCCAAGACCCCTTGTGGGTCAAACAATCTTTTCACAGGATCATATATCAGGTATCCTGCATATTAGTTATTACATCACAATTCATAACAGTAGTGAAATTACAGTTATGAAACATTAATGAAAATAACTTTATGGTTGTGTTAGAAATTAGAAATCTTGAAGAGCCACTGCTTCTGAATAAGTCATACATTCGTCCCAATTTGGCCAATTTCTAATTTAAAACTCTATCAAAAAGATTTTATTTTACACACTGCACAAGCCTTCAATAAAGCTGCTATTAGCCTGGCACTGTGTTTGATATTTGAGATATAGATTCCTGGAATATTATGGAGAGTGGAAAGATTGACGAGAGAATCAAGGTTTAAGGTACCTGGGCATGAACATGACCAGAACAAGATGCATGCTGACGGCGGTGATACACCTAACCCAGATGTGACCTCAGGGATGCTTGAGACGAGACTGCACAGAGGAATAGAGGCAAGCTGGGCTGGCTGGACAGAGTTTAGTGTGCCAGGAAGCGTGAGTAATATATGCCAGGGCATGGATGTGAGGAAGAGCCAGGCAAGCACAGGACTGTTCCAGACCTTGTGTGTTAGTACAAGAGAGGGGATGAGGTAGAAGCCAGCTGAGAGGTCAGACATACTCACGGCGGAATCATCAGTGAGGCATGTGGAACAGGTTTCCACCTGGAAAGGCTCCTTGACAGCTTTGCAAAGGCTGCGAATGAAAGGCAAGACCAGAGTCAGGAGCTCAACTTTGAGCCTCTTATGGAATCTCAGCGGGTAGTAGTGCTGGAACTGGCCACAAACACCAAGACACCAAGAGAGATTCAAGGCATATTTAGAAGTAAGCAAGTGTGATGTTGTGATGACCAGTTGGTGGGGAGGCTGAGGATGAGGTGTGAGGCCCAGGGACCTCAGGTTTATTTTAGGCTGTTGATGAAGAGGGGCAAAACATTTTGGGACAGGGTCCAGCTAAGCGTTATGAATGGGCTGGTCCCAGGTATTGCATTTAAAGCAGGGCAATCTTGATTGCAGGTTTGTCAAGAGTGCTTACATCATCTCCCACCCAGTGGAGAAATATCTCTGCAGATGGTTCAGTAGCATTTCCTTAAAACCCACCTCTACCTAGATCCCCAAAGCATAACCTTAGGGTCTTGCACATGTGATTAGTTAAGATGTTAAGTCAGCTAAATTGGGGGCAGACCTAAATCAAATGAAGTAAATATAAGAAATGCAGAGGCCCGGGGATGACACAGCCACATGCCAGGGACAACGTGGACAGCTGGAAGCCTCCAGAAGAAGCAAAAGAAGAATCATGACTCCATTGGAAAACTATTTTATACTTTGAGCTTTCAGAATCATAAGCAAGTAAGTTCTTAGCGATTTAAGCTGCTCAGTTTGTGACGGGCATGGAGTTGTTGCAGCCGTAGTAAACTGACAATTGTCCCCACATCCTTGTGACAAAACTGGAGGTGAAATTGCACCATTGTTCAGTTTTCTGGGTAGATTTAGAGACCTGCTTCTTAGGAAGGGATACTAAATTGAGCTCCAAAACTCCACACAACTGTGTGGTTTGTTATATCTCATTGCAAGCCACAGTGGCTCTGGTCAGAGCTGAGGAGGGGGCAGGCTGCGAGGGAAACAGACCACGACTGGATTCTGCAGCTAACTGTAGAGAGTAGAGGTACCAGATACCTCATCATCAACATTCTTGGAAACAGGCAGAATGGGCATTATTTTTACATTTTACTTGTGTATGTGTGTGAAGGCCTGAGGATATCTTGTAGGAATCTGTTCTCTCCCTCCATGTGGGTCTCAAAATTTGAATTCAAGTTGTCAGGCTTGGGGGGCAAACACCTTAATCCACGGAGCTATCTCTCCAGCACCAAGTTGGGCATTATCTCCACCATCATAATTAACAAAGCAAGTTGACAGACACTAAGTAATTATATGAGGATTAAATATTCAACACGTGTTTAGCGGCAGGTATAGAAGACATGTTTTTTTTTTTTTTTATTCTTAGTCTAGACATTTTGTGTGGGTATGATCTCTACTCCACTTTCCCTAGGGAATCATTGGACATCATCAGTTATCATCACAAAAAGAGTCTATGAATGTAAATTCCCCACAAAAGCAAAATTATTTCTGTAAATGGAACTATTTCATATGGTAATCTTTCATGCCTTTTAAAACAAATTATTCAAAGTACATTGATCTCTTCTTCCCGGCATGGGTATTGATTATTGTTAACACATCTTGTCTCCCCCCAAGAATTTTACGGAAAACTCCAGGTGCAGCTTTAGGTAACACAGCGGGAGCCCCACACAAATCTGCACACACTCACCCCTAGCCAAAGGAGAATCAGTACAAAGTCTTACTTCCAGCTGAGGAGCCAATGGCAACTGACAGCTGCTAAAGGAGGAAAGTCCGTTTTCCTTAAAGTGTGGCCCCCAGCAGGTCGCCACGCTCTAATTGCCTATATACCCAGGAATATGTGGGCAGCACAAATGCACTTCATGAGAAAAACAGATGGGGGTACAAAGCTGGGTGGGTGGATCTGGGAGGAGCTGGGGAAGGGAAGGACAGAAATGACCGAAAGTGTGCTTCTCTCTGTCTCTCCCCCCTCCCTCTTTGTGTGTGTGATACAGATAAGGCTTCAGGCTCCCAACTATGCCAAGGAAATCTCCGGAGTGTCTGACCACTGGTTCTTGTGCACTCTTACAAATCTCTTTAATGTGGTGGCATTCCATGTGCAGCAGTGGAAGCTGTTTACCCTCATTTCCTAGCTGTTGTATCTGTGTGTAGACCTCTGATTCTTCCTGGGCAAGAATTGTGATGGATTCCTGAAGTTTACCCTTTCCGTTCACCTTCCTTGCTGAACTAAGACTCAAAGGATGAACAGCAGTTCTTACTCTTAGAAAAGAGGAGACAAGGAAACACCCATGGATGCTCCTTCCATCCTCTGCTGCAGGGTGAGTTTTGCTCTAGAAATTTGAATTAAGAAGCATTTCCACGGTCCTCAGTCAAATGTGGGTGTGGGGTTGCATAGTCTCCCCGCCCCCATGTTCTGGGGCTAGCAGCAAAGATTCTGCAACCTGCCCTTACGCTCTGACATAAACCGCAGATTTAGCAGTTAAGGAAATAAGCGCATGGCTCCAGGGAACATCTGGATTCAAATGGTTACCAAAGTAGGAAAAGCCAGATAATTCCATTAGAAGAAGCATCTCTTTTGTCAAACAGTAATGTAGTTGAGGTTGTCAACCTTTGCTAGCCATCGCTTGCTTTTCCACACTGAAAGACTCCCTATTTTCTAGTCCCTGGGACTTCCGACCCTTTGAAGTTCTCATCACCATACTGCTTGCCTTCTGGTTTACCCAGAAGAAAAATGCAATTATAAATCATAAAGCACCATTTGAATAAACAAAATAAAACACGATCCAAATTAAGGCCAGTTCCTGAAATAGAAACACAAAAGAACCCACTCGCATATGCTCGGAGCTCTTACTGATTTATTGGGTGATTGGCTCACTCCAGAGAGCATTTGGAAAGCCCACGGGCCAGCAAGCATGCTAGCGCTCTCCAGTCAGGAGACCAGGAGATCCCTCTGACAGTCAACACTTGCTGTTCCAAACGTGCTCCACCTTGAGGGGACCTCAGGTTTAAGTTTCCACAGCCAGCATGGGCGGCTCAAAGGAAACATGTTCTGAGGAGGATCACCTTGGGGCCCAGGTGCATAGCTCCTGTGGCATCTCTCTCCCTGCTGTGCTCCTCTGCACATGACAGGCACTTGGACCTTTCACCCTTTCTGTGCTGGAGCTATAAGAGTACAACCACATAAAGCAATGACCTCGTCAGTGCTGATCCGGGCCTTGAACATGGACCCTTTGGGTAGTGGTTCTCACCTATCCTAATGCTGCCACCCTCCAATACAATTCCTCGGGCTGGGACCCCCAGACATAAAATTGTTCCATTGCTCCTTCTTAATAGTAGCTTTGCTACTGTTATGAATCAGAACAAATATTTAACATGCAGGTATCTGAGATGCTTAAAGGGGTTTCTATCCACAGGTTGAGAACTGATGGTTCTCTTCACCATCATTATTTTACATGTGGATTCACAGAAATTACTTTTTATTATTCGTTTTAATTTTTTTCAGTTTTTCTTCTCTTTCACACACCAGTTAGTTCATAATTTTTTTTTGTTTTACATTTTTTACACCAAGGTAACAAAAAGATGGGAGGGAACAATGGCTGACAGTGTATTTATGCTTATAAGTGGGAGAGGGGAGGATGGGGCCCAGGCCACAGAAACCACACAGTCTATGGAAACATGGTGGGAAGCAGGCCCTCTCACCCTAACCAGACTGGCTATGCCAGAAACAAAAACAAAAACAAAAACAAACAAACAAAAAAACCCAGAAAATGCTGGCTAGGGTATGGGAAAGAGAGGGATCCCTATTCACTGTCACAGGGCTATATGGCAGCACATACAATTACTAAGGACATCAGCAAGGAGGTCTCTTTAAAAAAATAAATGTAAACTTCTGTAGGACCCAGCCATACCACTTCTGAGTATATATGAAAGGGACCATGAGTCAGCATGCCACAGAGATACCAGCACACATGACCTCATACAGCATTGTTCACGATGACCAAGTTACAGAGACAATTGTTGATGGCTATCAACAGACAAATGTATAACAAAGAATAAAACTATATCATTTGCAGGGAGATGGATGAAACTGCAAATCCTCAGTTTAATTGAAATTGGCCAGATCTTTAAAGATAAGGAATTACTCATTGTTATTCTTTTTGAGTTTTTTGCTTGTTTGTTTTTGATACAGAGTCTCACTATGTAGCCAGGGCTGTCCTAGAACTCACTATGTAGATGAGGTTGGCCTCAGACTCACAAAGATCTACCAGCCTCTCCCAGTACCATAATGCTGGGATTAAAGGTGTATGCCCAACATGACTGGTATAGGAATTCATCAGTGTTGGGTGGGGACTTATTTACTGGACAGTGCATCATAAGGTTTTCATCTGCTGGAGGAAGGTGAGCTACAATCCTCACCACCACACCATGACACCCTACACCACACACACACACACACACACACACACACACACACACTCATTTCAGCCTCATATTGTGAGGAAGACACCATTCTTCTGCTTTCTCAAGGAGAAGACCAAAGCGAAGGGTGCAGGAATCCAGTCTGGGGCACATGTGATGATAATAAGATCTGAGTCTAGGGAGAAGAGCAAGCCCATGGGCGTAGTTCCTTTGTATGGATGCAATGATGCTCTCCCCTCCAGCACTACAAAGACCACTGGAGGACAAACCCAGGCAAGTTGATTATTACCATGCAACCCTTTCCGACTAGTGTTTGGCAATTTTCTACACAGCAGGCAAATACACTATGCTGGCTGGTTCATGATGAGAAAATGCCTGCACCACAATTACCTGTGGGAAAGCCTGTGGTGCATCTGCTTAATTACTGGCTGATCGTGGGAGGGCCCAGTCCATTGTGGGTGGTTTCCCTGGGAAGGTGGTCCTGGCGTGTATTAGAAAGAATGAGTAAGCCGCAAGGAGCAAGCCAGTAAACAGCATCCCTCCATAAGCTCTGCTTCAGCTCCTGCCCTAACATCTGGACCTAGAAGAAAAATAAATCTTTTCCTCCCTGTGGTTATGGGGTTTCATCACAGCAGTACAAACCCTAGCTAAGATGTATACATAACAGAAGCACCTATAAGAATATATATGAGGACTCCTCCCACAATATTTTTTCTCAGTAGCTAGTCTTGGTTCCCTGCATGGCCACTGACAATGACTTTATGTTTTCCACTGACCTTTCAGTTATGCAGCCTCAACTATTTTGTAAAGCCATATCTATGGGTGTTTGTAACCTGTGGCACCAGATCCCCAAATGCAACTGTGTTCTCTTGCTGCTCTGCAACTTTCCAAGGCTTCGAAGGTAACTTGGCCTTGTCTCTTTCTCATTCTGCTCGACAGCCTCTGATTCCAGCTCAGCCTGGCCTGGAGCCTCACTGACTTGGGCTTCCTGCCCACCATTACTGATTCTTCTTGGTCTCATCTCCCCTTCAATCAAGTATAGGCAATGCATTGTTGAACCTATCAAATCTAAAATGCCTTGTTTGACTTGCAAAACCTCCATTGTCTTACCCCACCTATCTGTTCAGTTTTCTTTCCTAGGAAGGCCAATCTACTCCCACTGAACCAGGAGGCTCTTATCTTCACCTCAGAGGCAGCAGCAACCCACACGCCTCTCCAACTGTCCAACTCTCCACCTCAGATGACCTCTTTCTTGCTAGGTCTCTGGCAAGTTGCATTTTACTCATGGCAGAAAAGCCCAGCTCAAGCTTAAACTATATAGACAAACAGTCACTACCTCTTCAACATGCACGGATCACATCTTTTTTTATTGTGTATACAAATAAATAGTAACATGAATAACCGTCCTGGTGAGCCAATTTCTATCGAGTACTTATGTGTCAGGCTCTCTTGGGAAAAGCAGCTTTATGCTTTACGATTTGTGATTACAGATGGGGAAATGCAGACCCAGAGGGAACAAAGCATACAGAGTAACACCTGTTTGCTATTTGTTTATCCCACATGTTACCTAATGAACTCCCCACTGAGAGTTGAGACTGAGCTTCAGAATGTTCATATTTCCCACAGGCTGGGACGGAGTCGACTGTGAATTATTAGTTCTGCTAGTCAGTATTTTATATACTCAGGTGTTACACATCTTTTAAAATTCTTACCCTGCAGGACTTGTCCCCTAATGAGCAAAGAATTCTTTGCAAATCAATCCTTCAGAGCACACTGATGAACAGTTTGGGGGAAATTATAATCTATAAATTTCTCTGTGTGATTCTAAGTTACTCTTCACATATACTGGAAATGTTCAAGATGGGAAGCCACAGAATTGTCAGCAGTTATTTATGAGAATAAGTGACATTTTAGGAAGGTCATTGGGCCAGGACTGAGGTCATGGGCCAACATCTTTATTTTTTATTTTATTTAAAAATTACATAGCAGCAAGATTTTTCTAGAAGGAACCAAATTTTTGTAGCACAATATTAGCATTTTCTTCAAATCTCTCCTAAGACATATTTTTCTTTTGACAACCAAGGTAAATAAAGATATAAATTCAAAAAGGACAATGTCACAGTATAACCATAAAGGGAGGAAAGGATTATGGTTTAGATGAACATTTTAATTTTTATGACAGCCATAAGTATTTCTTATGTTCATTGTAGATATAACCTCTCTCCTCTTCCCAGCATAGTCTATTTAATCCCCCCATCCCCCGCCCCCTCACCCACCCACCCCCACCATGAGTGAGAATTCATGAGATTCCTCCTCTGGCTCCACTTCTGATCAAAGCTTTGTCAAAGGCCAAAATCACAGAGGAGAAACATTCTATTTCAAAATTCTTAGCTTGGCTCCACTGCAGTTTATGAATTCCCGAGCAAACTCACAAGCTCTAAAGGAGCAGACAGACAGTTGTAAACTAACACAATAGCAGAGAAAGCATACTTCATCCTGCTTTGATTGTCTCCTGGTTACTGCTCACTTTCACTGACACTAAGGATGAGGAAAAGGAAAAGCATTTGTATACCTCGTTTCTTCCAATTTCTTTAAAAAAAAAAAAAAAACCATTTACTCAGTATTTATTTTGCAGCTAGGTGTGTACTCCTGTGTAAGCATGTGTGCTGGGTGCATGCAGATGCTCTCAGAGGCCAGAAGAGGGCGTTGCACTGCTAGGAACTGGAGTTAAGGAGGTTGTGAGCTGCCAGCCCAGCCACCCGAGGGTCTTCTGAACTATCAGTGAGTTAACTACTCGATTATCTCTAGCCCCTTATGTAGTTTCTGACAGCTTCAGTTTATTGGGGTTTTCTTCACTGCCAATTGAACCCAATATATTTACATTGGAGCCTGTATTAATTTCAGTTTAGAGATAAGCTGGTTTAGTGAACATTTCTCTGGAAAAGTGGTTTTCAAACTAAAACCCACTTACAGGAAACGGTATTTAGTGCATAGTAAATGGCCAGCATTTCATATCTTTCCCCACTCAGCTCACTATGGAAAACTTAGAATACGCTTCTTTACCTTTCAGATCTAAGTAAATTCCATTTTCCATGTTGCATGTTAGCTTTTGATACATAGTTTCGAGCCACTTGAGATACTTATTTTCTCTTTCATGTAGACTCCAATGGTCACTGAGAGTTATTTTCTAGTCTCTCCCTCTCTTTGCCCATCTGCTTCTGTCTCTATCTCTCTGCCTCTGTCTCTGTGTGCGTGTTTGTAAACCTAAAAATAAATTTCTGTAGCCTGTGCACACTAACATTACTGGTAAATCTGGAATTCTCTAGCATAACCCCATTTCTTAGAATGGTGCTTCAGCTGCCATCAATTTTCCTGTTGGTAAACTGTTCATTTCTGTCTAAATGCTTCAAGGATTCTTCAACATGAAAGAAACCTCAGCTCATGATAAGATACACCTCTATGCCGGTCTTGCCATTTTCATTTTCTCTCAGATGGTCTTTGGCTCAGGCTGTCTTACCCTGTTCAGGGTCTTCACCAGGAATACATGTAATCTGACCAGTACTCTCTGTCATCTTGCTTGGTGTTGTCTTGGCTCTTTGGCTCCAGGCTGGCCCTTCAGTCTGCCGAGGCTGCTACTTTCAATGTCGCTTTTCTTTCTGTTCTAGTGGTTCTGGGGTCCACTCTTCCTTCTTACTACACCTCACCATTCTCCTGATGGAATCTAGCTCCTGTTTTGTAGTGTCCTGCCTGTCCAATTGTCTTGGAGTTACAAAGCTATATATGCTGAGGTGGATCCTTTCCTGAAGAAATTTACCTTCAGAAATAATAGCTGCTTCAAGTTTGGGTCAAAAGATTCTTATCTTTTCTCTTATCTGGAGCTATTCAGCTCTTGGGACTATTTGAGCAGATCCCTTCTATTCCTACCAGGAAAGAGAACCATCTGTTCAGAGAGTGCTGGGGGAGTGTTTATATTTCCTCACTTTCCTCTGGACACAGCAAAGCAGAGCAGAAGAGGAAGCTGACGGTCATCCTCCTGTCTGAGCTTTCAGGCTCTAGAGATACCTATCTAGCTCACTCATCTGGTCATGAGGCTGGGGTTTTTAGTGCAGTGATTTCTGAACTGTAAGAGAGGGACTGAGAGGTACAGACATACCCAGCCCCCATAATGGCTCTTTTTATTACATAGTTAACGTTTTAACAGGTAAAAGTCCACCCTTCTGTCTTGTCTACCTCCTCCTTGGCTAAGGAGCCATCGGCTCTAAACAGACAAGGAAGACAGGGGCAGGGTGGGAGAATTGACTCTGGGTTTTGCTTCAGCCTAGAGACAGGATGACTCACGTGAGTACTAAGGTGGAATGCTGTTTATGCAAATCAGTTTATAGTCAAACAAAACTGTATAGTCCTCCAGCTGGAATAACCGTGTAAATATGGTCAGCTCGGAATCAGGAAAAAAGCACATCAGCTTGTCAGGATGTCTCTAACACTTTCCAAGCTGGATAACAGGTTCTGGCTGGTCCAAGCAAGTTCTGCCTCTCTTCCAACCAGGACAACCTTATCTTGGAAGTGGAGGTGATTGTAATGGATGACTCAATTTCTTGAGATCATCTAGTGCCCTTGACTTCCAGCAGTGAGCGATGTCACTTTCCACATGAGCTCAGGGGAAAATCTGAGCAGGCAGATACAGCTCTGTTGCTGAAGAGATAATAGAGCCTGTTCTGTAGTTTATTGTTAATATAAAGGCAATATAAATGTTGGTCCTAGTCACTTGATACAGACAAAATGAGTTACACCACATTTAGCAATTCTGCACCCATCTCTTCCATGTCCTTGTGGTTTCTTGTTGTCTTCACTCTGACTTTTGAACTAGTGAATTTAGTGTTCAAGACCCCTGTCATACTCACCTTCCACTATCCCCCACGGGAGCTGCATTCCTACACTGCAGTCAGCCCTGCTCAGTCCAGCCTTCCCAGATCTCAGTCTTGGCTCTTTTCTTTATCACTACTCACATTTTCTCCTACTTAGATTCTCCTTCTTCCTTCCTATAAACCCAAATCTCACCTTTTCAAGGTAAGGGCGAGTCCACTTTTCTCCAGTTAAACCTCTGCAGTCAGCCAGCGCTGCTTGATTTCAAACAGATGTGGGGTTATTCTAAGGTCATCTTTTGATTGGCCCTAGAGCTACACAGCTTCCTATGAACTTCATCACCACTTTGTGTACCTCTCTGGTATATATATTTCCAGAAATGTTAGCAGTGTGTATGTTTGGTCCCTTAAGACTTCTAAGGGCAGAGATTCTCAAACATTCTTTCAGTTTACAACACTGACAACAAACCAGCTCTAGCATTTTCCTGAATTGGAATGAAATCTAAGCCCTTCTACACTGTCAAAATGCAAACTCGGATGCTATGCTGATGGGTCTCTGCCATGTGCTTTCTGAGAAGCAGTGGATGGTCAGCATCCCAAATCTTCACTCCATGAGCCATGAGTGGGTTAATGACCAGGGAGAAATGACTCAGACTCGGCTAGGCTGTGGTCTCTGTAGAGCTTAGAATGAGTTAGAGCTTCAAAGTGAAGCTTTCTCATCTTTAAAGTTGAGAGTTCCTAGGGTCTTGGTGACCTTTAAGTAAGATTGTGTGATATATTTAACATGGTGCCCAGCACACGGTAGATGCCACATGAGTGAGTGTCAACTGTGATTGACAAGTAGGATTCCAGGTAATGCCTTGATGTGAGCCATTGTTGGGAGAACCCTGCAGTAGCTTCAGACCATGAGAAGCTGCAAAAGACAAGGAGGCAGTAAAATCAGACTGTGATTACTACCAGCCTTTAGTGATAAAGTGGATACAAAGATGTTCTTGCCCCAGATGTGTGCCCAGAGCTAAGAGAAAGTATGGGTAGGCAGAAGGGGCATTTCCCTAGGAAGGAGGAAAGTTCTCTGAGCTGGAGCCAGCAGCCTGAGCCCTCACCTGGGCATCAGTCCAGAAACAACAAGAAGATTGTTTCATGAGACTCTGGTGACTTCAAATGAAGAGGTGCTGTTTCAACCTGCCCGGGTGTCCTCAGCAAAGGCTGTGTAGCAGGAAGAACAGGGTTACTTTTGCTTTTTGCCCAGACTATCCCCAGGTGAGTTAGAATCCATGATCCTGGAAAAACACTGTCTGTCAAGTTCAAAAGCATCTTGAACAGTAGAGGCGTGGCCACTTGGAGTTTTTAGAAACTGTAGTGACCAGTCTTTTCTGCGAGTCTATTGAATAAGACAGAGCATGAATTAGGCTGGGACAGGAATAAGAGACATATAAAATATGATTTCAGCTAAGTTTGGTCTGTCCCCCAAAGTTGACATGGAGCCAGAATAGACTATACATCATTACCAAGCTGGGGAAGGTGAGCTGTGGGCTCTCAGGGGTGTAAGGCAGACATTTCTGTCTCTCTTAGTATCTTTTCTGTTGGTCTTGTTTGGATGTCTTCCAAAGAAGCTGAACTCATTACACTTCACTCAAAATTATTTCCCAAACTGCTCAAGGGTACCAACTAATAAGTGTTGCAGAGGTAACCATTAACTCTTATCACAGGTAGAGACAAATGTGTTCCCAAGGAAACACACACACACACACACACACACACACACACACACACACACACACACATTATCCTTAGTTAAATCATGTAACAAACTTACAACACAGCCTTGGGGATTAACTTGCTTAAGTGGCTGAACAAATATTCTTAGCACCTGGTGCTTGAGTCCAAGGGCATTTCAAAAAGTCAAAGGAAGCAGAAAGAGGGGTAAGGGGTGAGTTCAAAGGTGCTCTGGATTCTTCACAGGGTACTTCGTCCATGAGGCTGAATTCAGCGAGCTGAGGATGAAGAGCAGAATGGGAAAGGGGAGATTCTGTCTGTTCTTGGGATCTTCTCTGATGGGAGAAGCTTGCCTGGTAAGGCAAAGAGTTCCCTAGAACTCCTACTCTGAAATCTCATAATCAGGGGTCTTGGTATAATGCTCAACCTTCATTATACGGAGTTCTGTAGGTTTCTGAATCTGATACTATCCTGTACTTACACAAAATGCTTTCATTTCTTGGTCAATTTCTTTTTCATTTTATTTCTTCTCCCCTGCCTCCTGCTTTTCCTTTTCTCCTTTTCCTTCTTCCTCCTCTTCCTCTACCTTCTACCTCTTCCTTCTCCTTCACCTATTTCTCTTTCCTTTCTTCATCCCTCTGTCCCTCTTCCTCCCTCCCTCTCCTCCTCTCTTCCCTCCCCTCCGCTGCTCCTTCTCCTCTTCTCTCCTCCTAATACAGTTAGTTTGTATGCACACTGGCCCTCCTGGAGCAATGCTTTGGGCAACCATCTACCACCTCTGTTGCTGGTGTTTTCTTCGTTACCCATGTGCCAAAGGAAGTCTTAGTTGCATCCTCAGAATCCTCTTTCATTTATAGTTATGTCACCGTTTCCTTGTTTCAAGAGCACTGAATGTTCTTTTTAAACAGCAACTGGAATTTTGTGACAACAAAAGAAACAATTCATCAGGAAGATACAGCAACTTGAACAGAGTCTACAAATACTCATGGCAGAACTCAAGGGCACTGGTGGAGAAAGAAAGAATTCCACAGTTGTATCGGGATAATTTTAGCATCCTTACAAGCTCTCGATAAAACATAAAAGGGAGATGATATGAACAACACTGTTAGTCATTACCTAACTGGCACCATGAACATGCCAAACAGTTGTGGAATGCACATACCTTCAAGCACATACTAGCACACTGAAAAGGCAAGTCATGTGATAAATGATAAAACAAGTCAACTTTTTGAGACAGGGTTTCTCTGTTTGGCCCTGGATGTCCTGGAACTTACTCTGTAGACCAGGCTGGCCTCAAACTCACAGAGATCCACCTGCTTCTGCCTCTCAAGAGCTGGGATTAAAGCCATGTGCCACTATTGCCTGGAAACAAGAAAACAAATTTTAAGGAATTGAAAAATACAGTGGGCTTTCTTTCTGGTCACAATGGAATTAAACAAAAAGTCCGTATCAATGTGACATCTACTCAACCCCCAGATATCCAGAAATTAAACAAGATTTTCTTAAATAATTTTGAACTAAATGAAAATGAAGAACACTGTATCAAAATTTGTGGAAACCATTTGTCTTAGTTAAGGTTTTATTTGCTGTGAAGAGACACCATGACCACAGCAACTCTTACAAAGGAAAATATTTAATTGGGATGACTTACTTAAAGTTCAGAAGTTCAGTCCATTTTTCATCACAGTGGGACATGGCAGCATGCACATAGACATGGTGCTGGAGAAGTAGGTGAGGGTCCTACATCTTGTGAGCAAAGGAAGTTGACTGAAACATTGGGCGTATTCTGACCCTAGCAAACCTCAAAGCCCGCCCCCACAGTGACACACTTTCTCTAACAAAACCATGCACACTCCAACAAAGCCACACCTCCTAATAGTACTACTCCCTATAAGCTGAAGGGAGCCAATTAAATTCAAACTACAACACTATTAAAACAGCTTTAATGGACACATTATTAAAAAGTATTTAAATCATAGGATGATAAGAATAAGAGCCTAAGTCAACAAAATAGACATTAAAGAGATAAAAGAAAAGAGTTGATTAAAATAAAAAGATGGACAAAATATAGACAAACTCTTAAACTAGACCACTTGAAAGAGAGGAATTATGTATTGCTAATATGAAGAATAAAAATGGGCTATTGCCAACATAAATCCTGCAAACAGATAAAATATAAAAGAATAACAAGAAAAATTATGCTAAAAATCTAACCATTAAAAGTTCTTGAAAAAGTATCAAATTTGATATGAAAACTAGGCCATTTAAATAGCTAGATTATCAAATAACCTCCCCAGAAGGAAGCCCAGTGCTGCTATGGGATAGTGCTCTTCTATACTGCAAAGATTTGTTACTCATATTGGTTTAATAAAATGTTGATTAGTCAGTAGCCAGGCAGGAAGTAGAGATGGGGCAACCAGAATAAAAGAATTCTGGGAAGAGGAAAGGCAGAGAAACAGATGCTAGCCAGACACAGAGGAAGCAAGATGAGAATGCTTCACTGAGCAAATATAGATAGATAAACATGGATAAAAATTATGGATTATAAGAGTAAAAGCTAGATAGTAATATGCCTGAACTACTGGCCCAGCAGTTACTATAATAGTAAACCTCTGAGTCAATTATTTCATAAGTTGCTGGGAGACTGGCTAGGCAAGACAGAGAAATTTCAGGTTACACAATGCAAAAAGTTTTCCTGACAACTTCCATCAAACAGTCACAGCAGAAATGACTCCAAGTTACATGAAGATTTTCAGAATATGGTAGTCTTTTCCAGGAGTGAACCCTCAAATTGGTTACCAAAATACCAAGTGGTCCCTGAAATCATATGCATACAAGTAACTTTATAAGGACCAAGCAAGTGGTACTTTTTTCTTTAGGAATAAATACATAATGAGGGGCATGACTGGGAAAGTTGGAGGGAGGAAAGAGAAGGAAAAATAAGCTTCAAAAATTATGGATTAGACATTTCAATAAACTGCGTAAGCACAGAAAAAGAAATCAGACTAGAAAAAGCGGGAACTGGCTGCAGTTCATGTCAGGAGGCTAGAATCTCTCTGATACAGATGGATCTTTCAAACCAATAATCTTTATGAACAGAGCAAAAAATTCTCATCAAAATATTAACATATTGAATATAGCAATATTTAAAAGAATACAAAACATTATGCATAAATACTCAATAAACACATAGAAAAACCCCCAGTGACATTACTCACTAGAAAAGATGAAATGATAGTGAAGTTTTATATACACATTGCATAAATCATAGAATGACTGTTATAAAAAGAAGGCCAGTGTGTGTAGTCCTGTGAAGATGTTGGGTGACTGGTACCCTATTAACACTGATCAGTGCAAAATGTTACACACATTTTGGAAAATCTTCATCATTGCTTGCAAACTTTATTATCTACCTACATACAACCAGCCATTCCAGTTCTGTATTTACCAAAAATAAATAAAAAGATGAGCCTACATGAAGACATATATACTTTCTTTTCAACATTTTTTTTTTTGGTGTGTTATTCTTCCAAACTAGAAATAACCTAAAGTTCATCTACATGTGTGTGAGTAAATAAATTATGGTATGTCTGTATAATGAAATAATATCAAGCAATAAAAAGAACAAGCCATTGGCATGTGCTGTCTTAAACCAGCGGGAACAAGGTCCTGAATGACAAAATATGAAGTAGGGGGACCAGGACTGAGAAATACTGAAGACAGGATGAAAAGAAGACAAAAGCAATAGCTGGGACCAGCAGGTCCTAAGCTGGTGACTTAGGTCAAGCTAGTTTATAAAGAAATACAGCATCATATATGCTATTGGAGGATCAAGCAAACATGGCTGAGGTCAGCAGAAAGCTAAGTCAGACAGTGTTGGCAAAGAGAACACAGGACTCCTCAGACACTGCTGCCTCAGGACATATAACCACAGCCTGGGGAGTGTGTGTGTGTGTGTGTGTGTGTGTGTGTTAGAGATCAGGTTCTCAAAGTGCTGGCTCCAGCATCAGACAGGCCTTGCCAGTTTCATCATGGACAAGGACACAAAACTAAAGTTCCCTTTGTCCTTTTATTGGGGCCTTTAAGAAAGTCTTGGGTTGGTCTTATATTTACCAAAAACCAAACGAAAAGATGGGCCTACATGAAGACATACATACCTTCTTACCTTCTTTTTCACTTTGTTGTTGTTGTTCTCCCAAACCAGGAATAACCTACAACTTATCAACATTAGATGAGTAGGTAAATTGTCATATTTTTTTTTTAATCTTTTGGATCTTTGATCTTTTGAGGGGCCTACCAACCCTTTACTCTGAGCCCGTATCTGTCTTTAAGGTTGAGTGTGTGTTTTAAATTACTTTATTCACCCATCATCTTTCAATAAAAAAGGAATGTCTATGCTTAAAGTCCAACTTTCTAGGTTTGTGATACCTCGCTCAGGAGGATATGCTCCAAATCCATCCATTTGCCTGCTCTCAAATAAATTATATGTGAAGACTTATTCTTAAATATAAATGCCTGGCCTTAGCTTGGCTTGTTTCTTGATAGCTTTTTTAAAATTATCCCATCTATCTGTGATTTCTATTTTCTATTCCTGTATAACTTTCTTTGGTTTCTTACTCGGTGACTTGCTGTGTAGCTGGATTGCTGGACCCTGGAGTCGTTCTTCCTTCTACCAGGATTCTCCTTCTATTTGTTCTCTCTGCCTGCCAGCCCCACCCATCCTTCCTCCTGCCTTGCTATTGGCCATTCAGCTTTTTATTAGACTATCAGGTGTTTTAGACAGGCAAAGTAACACAACTTGACAGAGTTAAACAAATGCAATATAAACAAAGTAACACACCTTAAAATAATAATCTACATTTCCCCCCTTTTGTCTAAATTAAAGTAAAAGGTTTAAAATTTAATATGTATAACTGTATACAACAAAAATAGTCATCAAGTAAGGATTAATTTAGTCAATCTACATTTAGCAAATAAATACTTCACCACTCACCCATCTTAGTGATCCAAAGTTCTATATATTATTTACTTCCTATCATAACCAAGGAAAGCTGCAACTATAACTATCTTATCTTCAGTTTCATCAAAGACCCCAGAAGAATACTACTACTATGTGAGTACACAAAAAGTATATCGCAAATAACTTCCAAAACTCTAGAAATGACAAAGACACTGCACTTCCTGGGCAGTCACTCAAAGATAGGGTATCCATCTTCAGCCTATAGGCCTAGAATATCTGACAAACTTTTCAGTGAAGCAGGAGATTTGAAGGACTATTCTGCCTTGTACTGACAAAGTTCATCAGTCACTTTCCTCTGTGTCCTGCAGAATATCTGGTAGACTCTTCTGTGAAGCAGGAATTTCGAAGGACTGTTCTACCTTATTTTGGCAAAGTTCTACAGTGTGCTTCTTGTGTGTCCTGCATCTCCAGTCTGCAAAGCACATTGTCAGCAGTCAAAGGCAAGAGCAGTTTCGTTCCCCAGTGGCTAATCTTGCCGCAGTGAAAGCAAACTCCATAAAGAGTTTCTTCAGTGCCCATCATCTCAGAAGTAAATTATTATTGCCAGGAGCAGATGTGTCTCATTGTCATGAAAAACCTTAAGTTTAATAACATACTCTGTAGATCTTTGAAGTATTTGGAGACCATCTACCTAAAATTTATCTATTTAACCTAGAAAACCTACCTAACATATCTATAAATTTGATTGTTATAAATGGCTAACCTATGTTTCTTGATTGTCGTATATAGTTCATAATAATAGTTTTCAAAAAGCAGAACTTTATATTTTGAATAAACTGTATAGATGCAACACCTTAAACAAGAATAGAAACTTATATACCAAGTAACAAAAATAAATTTAAATTTGTATCATTATACCATATTTCCCTAAATAAAAACAAACATCCATAACTCATCAAATACCCAGACTACCCACCCATCTATTGGGAATGTAGGTGCAGTGTTCTCCAAACTGTTTTCTGCTGACTGTGGACAAAGCATCTTTAGGGTCTCAGAAAATTTGAGATAATGGCCAAGTCTTGGGAAGACCAGACATAATCTTTGTTGACAGATATTACCTGCCTTGCTATTGGTCATTCAGCTTTTTATTAGACTATCAGGTGGTTTAGACAGGCAAAGTACCACAGTTTCACAGTTAAACAAATGCAACATAAACAAAAGTATTAATAGCAATATTCTACAAGATATTGATATTTATGTAGTTAGTAAATAGAAATATAAGACAATATCATACTGTTTCAAAATCACCATGCTGAGTGAAAGACCCCAAGTAGGCAACTAGGGCCATAAGGGCCAATTTATGTTCAGATAATTTTGGGATAATATAGAACATCCAAAGTGGTCAACATTGGCTGTCCAGGGTCTATATCAGCACAAAATGGCTGACACCAGTTGTTCAGGGAAGCCAAAAGTCAGCAGTGGTGTGTTTTATTACATACTATTCCTTGCAGAATGCCATTTCTGTGTAGGTCAGAGGCATGACCCTTAAGCATTGCCTTCAATGACATGCCTGTGTGTGTGTGTGTGGGGGGGTTGTTTGCTGGTCTCTGTGTGTGCTTGTGCCTACCTACATGTAGTAAGTGTGTGCTGGCAAGTTCCTGGGTATCTCCGGGTGCCTGCCTGCCTAGTAGACTTGGCTCAGATTGAATAAAGTATGTTTTATCTGTCTGTGATTCCTCAGAGTCTCAACATCTTTTCCTGACATCAGAGTCTGAGCCTCACTCCCTTCAAAGACTTCTTACTGTATGCTTATATTCATTTAGATTGTGTAAAGTAAAAATTAATCTATACTTTCAGAAAAACAAACCATGAAAACTTGGAGTTAAAGAGAGGAAAGTATAGCAAAAAAAAAAAAAAAAATGTGAGGAGACTGAGAGAAATGCACATTTGCTGATCGCCACCAGGATACCAGGACTCCAATTCACCAAAGGTCACAATCCACTAGTTCTTTATCAGTCATAATTGCCCTTCAATTGCAGCTCACAAAGCTGTTTTAAATATTTTTTCAAAATAATTTTAACAAAAACTAAGCAAAAAAAAAAAGAGAAGCTAACATCTTGACAGACTTGAAATTGACTTAAAAAAACTTTATGATCCATCTGTGTTGATGTAGTGACAATATTAATTCCATTTCTCTTCTTGTTTTTGTCAACACTGTGTCCCTTTGCTTTGAGATTCCCTGGCTGTTTAATTTGGTTCCTGTCCTGATCTGGAGTCTTACTCTTCACAACTGGTAGGTCTGGGCTGATCAGTGGCTCTTGGATCTATAGCATGCTCTCAGGTGTCCTTCCTCATGTGTTGATTGCACTAGTCCTGGCTCTCTAGAGGGACAGAGTTTATAGAATAAATCTATGTATTAAAAAGGAATGTACTAGAGGGGCTTACAGGCTGTGGTCCAGCTATTCAAAATGGCTGTCTCCTATGGAAAAGCCAAGAAGCCTGTAATTGTTTCCCTGAAGCTGGATGTCTCAGCTCGTTTTCAGTGTATATTGGAATCCTAAAGAAGTCGGTTCTAAGGCTGGTGAAGGAATGCCTCTGCAGTAGGATAGATGAACTTGCCAACAAGAGTGAGGACAGGAAGGCAAAAGCACAGACTTCCTCCTTACGCTCCCTTTATGTGGACTACAGGCAGAAGGTGTGGCCCAGATTTAAGGAGAGTCTTAAGGACTCAAATAATTCAATCAAGAAGATTCCTCTCAGGCATGACCACATGTCTGGGTTTCAGTTGATTCCAGATGTAGTCAAGACTAGCTATCACATCGATCTAGTAGAGACCCTTGAAATTCAATACTGGTCGGTCATTTCTCACAGGCATGTCTGTTTTTGCAGAGGAATCCCGTGTCCAGCATTCTGGCTCAACGCAGAAAGGAAGTTTTGACAGACAGACCACTGCTCTTTCTCTGTAGGAACAGACTCTACCTCTCCAGCAATTAAAGTTCTTCTTGGACACCCCCAATTCCATCATGATCTTGGTCTTAAGAGCCCCATGACACTTTCTGAGTGGGACACTCACCTGTAGCTATGACAGAGGCCTCTTGTTGACCAGGATATCAGGCAATTTTTACTGCCCTGATTTTCCTGCCTCAAGTTACTTTAGGGAATAGCTCAGTCTTTGACTCCTGAGACTTTCCCAAATTATCCAGACTAAGTTAGCTGCCTTCAGAGCTTGTATCACTAATTAGGAAGTTTTTTTCCCGTTTCCTGTCTCCTGAAAATTGATCCTTTCTCATCTGCTGCTGCTTCTCTGCTCACCATGCTGGGTTTACAAACATTTCATTCTTGTACTCAGGAAAGTTGGTGTTTGGTTGAGGTAGAGATAGATGTAACTGTGCTCTATCTAAAAAGCCAGGAAATGCCTCATGCCATAACCCCAGCATTTGAGAAGTTAAGGCAGGAAGATTGGCTCAAAAACAGAAAAAGCAAGCCAAACAAAGGGGCAAAAAAAAAAACAAAAACAAAAACTTAGGAGAAATTTAATAGCTGTATTTTTAAATGTGTAGGTGGCTCCGTGAACTGCAGCAATAATGAGGTATCCTCCGTGAAGACTGAGGTGTCTACTGATGCCTGCGGACAGATGCTCTCAGCCAGTCCTTATGCAGTCTGCTCACTGCCGATTCCCACTGATACCCACCCAAGAGTTTTTGGCATCACCAACAACCACTATCTGTTTCCACACAGAGCTAATTCTCAACCTGTGGGTTGCAAATCCTTGGACAAATTTCCACCTCCAAAACATTTGCATTACCATCCATAACAGTAGTGAAATTACAGATATAAAGTAGGAACTAAAATGATTTTATGGTTCAGAGTCATAATGTGAGAAACTGTATTAAAAGGTCATCGCATTAAGACAGTTGAGGACTACTGATACAGAGCCTACCAGGACTATTCATTCCTAGGGTTTTGTCTGAACACCTTATTTTTAATGTGGGAATAGCATGCTCTTCAGAATCTGAAGAAACAAATATTTTCCACATTAGTAATTAATTTATGTAATAAATGAGAATTGAGAAAACCCCAGGGAAGAGATAACTTTTCCCCTAGTGAACCTAATTGTAATGTAGTAGCAAATGATGTCCTTTACTTGTTCCCAACCAAGCACTAACCATTGAGTTCCAGAAGCAGAATGTGGCTGTACTATATTAACATGCCAGCTAGTGAGATCACACAAGGGAACGAAGACACTAAATCAGCAGTTCGGAAACTTCCCAACGCTGCCATCCTTTATACAGTTCTTCCTCACCTTGTGCTTATTTCTAAACATAGAATTATTTTGTCGATACTTCCTAACTGTAATTTTGCTACTGCTATGAATAATAATGTAAGTGTATGATATGAAACTGCTATAAAGGGTTGTCCGACTCTCTTAAGGAGTCATGGCCCACAGGTTGGGAATCACTACATTAAGTCTCCTTTCTCAATGTCACGTGACAAGTTATAGCAGAGATAAGATTAGAATTCTTGGCCTCTAGATTTTGAACCCATTTTATTTTCTAATATTTTAATCCTTTTCATGTTCTAAAAATTTATTTTTAATTCTTAATTACGTGTGTCTGTGTGTGTGCGTGCATGCATAGGCTTGTGCATGTGTGTGTGAGGGGTGGTATTGAGGAGGTCAAAGGCATTGGATCTCCTTGGAACTAAGGCAGGATATGAGCCACCTGGTTTGGGTGCTGGGAACCAAGCTTATCCCCGCACCCACACACACACCAAAAGAGCAGAATGTGCTTTAAATTGCTGGACCATCTGATAACCAGATGCAAAAGGTCTGAAGAGGAAGCTTTTGCTCATCTGTAGTCACTTTGTTCTGAGGAAGAAATTTAGGACTCATGCACAGGGCCACCAGCAGGAAGATCCCTGCTTCCTGTACTGTCTTGTCTTTGACCACCTTGATGCTGGAGAAATGGAGACGTCAATGAGAAAACACCCTCTGCCAAAGTGACTCATGGGCAACTCCATAGAGCGTTTTCTTGATTAATGGTTGATGGGGGAGGATCCTCCTCAATGGGAGGGGGTTGCCGCCCCTGGTCCAGTAGTCCCAGATGGTATAAGAAGGCAGGTTCAGAGAGGTATGGGGAACAAGCAACATTTCTCCATGGCTTCTGCATCAGCTTTTACCTCCAGCTTCCCGCCTTGAGTTCCTGCCCTAACTTTCTTCATGATGGGCTGTATGCTGTTAGATGAAATAAATCCATTTCTCTTCAAGTTGCTTTTGGTCACAATGCTTTACCACAACATTAGAAACCCTAAATAAGATACCAAAGATTCTCATGAACAAGGTGGGTGGACATATCCATCTAGTCTAAACAAAAACTTCTTCACAGATGAGCAGGCCAAGTGGGAGGGCAGTGCCCAGCTGAGGCAGAGCCCAGCACCACAGAGCCTGCTCCCCCAGGCACAGGCTAAAGGAAGGGTTAGGGACTCTGCTACCCCAACGGTGCTTCCTGCTTACAGAGCCTCCATTTCTCCACCAGGGCATTTGCCATCAAAGCTGCTGCAGGCAAGAGTTCCTGACATCCTCCCTCTTGCTGAAGAGAAGAGGACCTGAGGCTGAGTGTTGCCGTGTGACTGTTGGGAGCACACAACCAGGCCCAGTGTCCAGATCAACAGATCCACACCTCCTGTTCTTCTACAGCATGCACAGACACAAATCGGCTGCAGAACTATAGCATTGTGGCCTTCCTGCCATTCCTACTTTCTTTCTCTCCCTTCCCCCTCCCTTCTCTCTTTCCTCCCTTCCTCCCTCCCTCCCTCCCTCCCTCCCTCCCTCCCTCCCTCCCTCTCCTGCCTTTGTTCCTTCTTCCTAACAGAACTTTTTGGGTGAGGATTAGGCGAACACTGCAGGCACATGTGCTCTGTACTGGATGTGACATTTGTGTCGCAAACAGAATCTCTCTCACTGTTCTTGTCCCTACCAATATATAGATGGGACAACTGAGGTGGTGATGGGGAAGCTGCAGACCAGTTCACAGGCTGCTACAGTGCGGAGTGTAGGATGGACACCCGGCAGCCTGACTTCAGGGTCTATGCCCCAACCCATCACTTCACTACCTTCTTTTCACTTAAAAAGAGAAAAATATGAATGGTGAGTAGAGGGATCCTGACTCCAGAAAACTGCCAGTGTCTAGAGGTTTCAGGAAAACATGTGTCTGATCTGTTGGTCATGTGCATGTGATCAATACTATGAATAAGTACTTTTTCTGAATGGGTTGTATTTTGAAGGACTAAAAGACAAACCTACTAAAGGCCATTTTTTTTTAGCTCCTATTTTCTGTCTAGCATAGTGCTAGGTGACATTCTGCTACTAACCATATGGTCTCAGTGAGATGCCTCATTCTATCAAACACCTGGATAGTTCTAGCCTTTAGTATTGGGGTCTGAACACACAGGTGAATTCTTTAAATGTATAGCAAAGCTTTATGGACACAAATGCTGGGCCATTTCAGGGAGGGAATGTTATCATTATTATTTTAAGGCACCTTTTATTATTTACTCTGGGAAGAAACAATTAACCTTGTTAGGAACTAATAAATAACACTAATTAATGGTGGCGATGCCAGAGCACAAGCAGGGACAATGGAAACTTACTAAAGTGGAGAGGCAGAAATAAAGCAGCAAGCAGGTTGTGATTTCTGGACTGAGGATTTTCACAGAAAATCTTTAAATAATACAGGTCCAATGCTGCAGTGAGTGTGTTTTGCTTTGCTGGGGAAAGTATGGAAAGATGTTGTGAGTCCTGAGCCCAAATGTGTGAATGCCCTTGTTTCTCATAACAAGAGCATTCACTGGAGAGAATTTGACTAAGGCCATTCCACTATCTTCATATAAACTGTGTGTGTGTGTGTGTGTGTGTGTCCATGGAGGTCAGAAGAGGGTGTCAGGTTGTCTAGAGTTGCAGTTATTAACAGTTGTGGGTGTGGGTGCTGGAGCTCACACCCTTGTTCTTTGCAAGAGCAACAAGTGTTCTTAGTAGCTGTCTCATCTTTCCAGTCTCTGATCTTTTCTTTAATCTATTATGAACCGGTACGTGCTATTTCTTTAGTCTCCTCTCATACAATACATCCCGACTGCAGGCTCCTGTCAGTCCTGTCTCTCCCCAATACACTCCTCCCCAGATCCCTTCAGAAAAGAGCAGGACTTCTGGTGATATCAACCAAACATGACAAGATGCAGTAAGACTGGGCACAAACTCTCAGATCAAGGCTGGATGAGGAAACCTCGTAGGAGGAAAGGGGTCCCAAGGGCAGGCAAAAGAGTCAGGGACACCCTCTTTCCCACAAACACCCCGAGTTAAACAACCACAGCATGTATGCACAGGACCTAGCAGAGACCCATGCAGGCTGCCACTTCCATCTCTGTGAGCCCTTGAGTCTTGCTTAATGTGGGCCGTGTTATGAACCAGTGCTTTTATTATTTAAAAAAATCAGTGAGCTGGAGAAATGGTTCAGCTATTAGAACACTTACTGGTCTTGCAGAGGCCTGGGTTCGGGTCCATGCACCTATAACTGTCTATAATTCCCATTCCAAGTGTTCCAGCGCCTCCTTCTGATCTTGGCAGGAACCAGGCATACATGCAGTATTTAGACAAAGTCTAGCAGGCAAAGACTCATACATATAAAACTAGAAAGAAATAAATCTTTGAAAAATTAATGAGTTACTAGATAAAACCAAAATGAAAAGGTAATATACAATATGCATACTCAACTTTTTTTTTTTAAACAGCCAATTACTTTATCATATTTTGCTGAAAGATTTTTAAACATTTCTTTTTTCATGTGTGGTCATACACACCTGCAGTCCTAGTACTTAGAGGCCTGAGGTAGAAGTTTTATGAGTTCAAAACTGGGTTACAAAGTGAGCTCCTACCTTTTAAAAAATTGTTTTTAAATGTTTAATTCTCAGCTATTTACCCAGCTCAGATCATTAGTCAACATCTCCAGGAAGAAAATAACATTTTGACCTAGTTTACAGTTTACACAAGACATAAATGGCTAGTTCTAGCTGCTAATTTAACTACCTTTTGAAAACAACCTACTCTTTCCATGAATATCATTGGGGTGGTTCTCCATGGTCTTTCAATAGCTTTGCAGGTCAACACTGGTGGTTTTTTGTTTGTTTGTTTGTTTTAAGAGGCTTTATAATAATAAGCCCGCCTTAAGAAAATAGTGTCACCTGGGCCAGAGGTACTAACTGTAGATTTACTAAAAACAACCACAGATTGGAAACAGTTTAAAGATAGAGGGGAACTAACGCAGGGTACTCAGAGCCAGACTACATTACCCTTGCCCCATTCCCTGTCACGGCCCATGTGTGTTTCCTTGGTAGCACTTACAATTATGATTACACAGGTGGAGAATTAATTTTTATACTTCTTTTTAAGTTAATTATTAATGTATTTTTCCAGCCAATCACAGTTTTCCCCTCCCCCTCCTCCAAGTCTCCGCCCCCAACTCCTCCCTCCCCCCTCCATCCGTTCCTTCTCTTTTCTCTTCAGATGCAGGCAGGCCTCCCCTGTATATCAGCCAGCCATGGCATAGCAAGCTGCAGTGAGGTTAGGCACTTCCTCTGCTAGTAAGGCTAAATGAGGTAACTCAGTAGCAGGAAAGGGGTCTATCTCGGTAAAAACCCGCCCTGAGATATGTTTTTAAACAGGGTTTATTTGGAGAAAATAGCTTACAAAACAGAGCCGGTTTTAGGAGAAGATGACAGGATGAGGTTGCAGCGCGCCGGAGCCTTTCTAGGGAAGATTCTTCATCCCCACGCCGTACGTCCGAACTCCCGGGCAGCTGGAGTGAACTGCGCACTCAGTCGGGGAACTCTCGTGAGAGAATGATGACTTCCTGTCCTGGTCCCCTCCCTCGAAGGTCTACTTCCGGAATCCTTTTCAGTTAACCACGCCCAGCTCGTCTCCATTCCTATGATCGTTCACATATACAGTTCCTGATTTCCCGCTACAGGGGTCCCCAAAGCAGGCAACAGAGTCAGAGACAGCCCCTGCTTCCACTGTCAGGAGCCCCACAAAAAGACCAAGCTACACAACTGTAGTATATGTGCAGAGGGCCTAGGTCAGGCCCATGCAGGTTCCTTGGCTGTCAGTCCAGTCTCCCCGTGAGCCCTTATGGACTCAAGTTAGTTGATTCTGTGGGTTTTCTTAGGATGCCCTTGACCCCTTTGGCCCTTATAATCTTTCCTCCCCCTTCCAAAGGATTCCCTGAGCTCTGCCTAATGTTTGGCTGCCAGGCTGAATCTGTTTCCATCAGTTGCTGGATGAAGCCTCTCTGCTGACTATTGGACCAGACACCAATTTATGATATAGAAGAATATCATTAGGAATGACTTTATCAACTTATTTTTTTATTTTATTTTATTTTTTTACCAGTCATGTTTGGTTTTATCCTGGGTCTCTGGGCTCTCTGGCCTCTGGGTCCTGGCCCTCCAGGCAGTGTCAGGGGTGGGCTCCCTCTCATAGTATGGGTATCAAACTGGACCAATCGTTAGTTGGCCACTCCCACAATTTCTGTACCATCTTTACCGTAGCACATCTTGTAGGCAGGGAAAGTTGTAGGTCAAAGGTTTTGTGGTTGGGTTGGGGTATCAATGCCTCCACTGGAAGTTTTGTAGAGGAGATGGCTGGTTTGGGATCCATATCCCCCTCTGCTATGAGCATTATCCCTCAAGATCACCCTCATAGATTCCTGGGAGTTTCCATTGCTCTTGGTTTCTACCTTATCCCAGAGATCTCCCTGATTCCTGCTCTCTCCTAGTCCTCTCTCCCTCCATCCCCCATCCTTTCTGTTCCCATGCCCACCTACCCCTACCCAAAGCCCCCTCTTCCCCTGCCCCAGGCACCTGTGATGGACATTCTAACAATTCATATACTTCTACTATTCAGCCTGACTTCTCCAATACTATGTTCCTGGAACATAGTAGCTGTTCAGTAAGTGGTTAGTGGATAAATGGACATGGTATATATGAATGGATTTTAATAACTGGGAAAGGTTCCTATGACCTAATCTCTAATAAAAAACAAACAACAAAGAAACAAAAAACCCAGGTTGTTGAGTTTTATTAAAGGAAAGGCAAGGCTCTTTAGACTAAGAGAAAGACTATTAGCAGAGACATAAACAGTATTAGTCATTAGTTACTATCTTTAGGTAAGACTACAGATTTTTAAAGTAGGAAAGCAATGGGAACTGTCTAGGGACATTGTGTCACCCTGCCGGAAAGAACAGAGAAAGCACAAGTGCCCTGGACCATCTTACCTCAACAAGGGGCCAGTGTGGAGCCCAAAGAACAGAACACAGGCATTCTGAAAGGGGCTTCAGCTGTAGGAAGGCCAAGAGCCAGTGTGGGGGGGAAGAGCCAGGCGCTTCAAGGTGGCCTGAGTCCTGGGAGGACCAGCCTCCTGAACTGTATTCTACAGGCTGCCTGAGTTTCTGAACGGTTGGCTGAGAGGTTACAGGGATCAGAAAAAACAACAGCAACAATGTAAGACCCCAGAAGACTAAGGACAGCAAGCTAGTGCCACATAGTATTGCTTCCTCTTTGCCATCACTACAGTGTATCAGTGACATGTGTCCAGCAAACACAGCCCCTTCATTCTGAACTTTTAGTTTGCTTTTTCTCAGTCTAGTGCAGGGCAGTGGGATGCCCTGGAGATGCTGAGCAGCAACATCAGATACTGAGTTTCTCAGAGAAGACATCCTGAATATTTATAACCTTGAGTGAGCTTCCCAGGACAGTCATTGAGCAGCATCTGTACCCACCCTGTTCAACTCTGTAGAGGCATCTTAGATGCCCTCTAGCCAGAGATGCTGGAGGAAAGAGGAGTGCTAAACCAGACAACCTCTGCCACCAAGCTGACTGAAGACACTCTATCATTCTCTCTGACAATGCAAGCCAAGAAGTCATAGCCACGATTCCAGTCCAGAGAGCTTCCGTAAGGACATGCCTCCAGCTGCATCTCTAGCCCTGTACATCTCAGCAGCTGCCGGCTTCTCATGAGTAAAGCCAAAATGAACAGACACCCACAGGTGGTTGTTCATTAACATCCAGACATTGTGTGGTCCACCTTTTTGCCCAGCCCAGGCCAAAACTCAGTATCCAGTTCAGGACACAGTCCAGGTTCCCTTTCAGTGTTTCATCTTCACCTTGCTTATCTGCCAGCTTTTCTGGAGGTAAATAATCAATCCTTCAATTGGTCCTGGAATTACTGCACTAATGGTCTGCCGAGATAGCCGTGAGGTATTCACTGACTTGAGAAAGACCCAGGGGAAGAGCTGCCTCCTAAACTTCAAAGGCTTTAGCCCTCTTAAGACACACCCCAAAACATTGGAGCTTATATACAGTTTAGCCAAAAGACATGGAAAGCCTGGAGATAAGATAGATGCTTCAAACCTTCTTGGAAGCTGTGAAAATGCTATCAGGATCATCTCTAAAAAATGCAAAGCACCCTAAAAGTCAATCAGTTGCTGGCAAACATTTCCCTGGACAGATAAGAGACCTGGGCAGCGTGACAGGAGTTGGGGGCAGAGGCCATGCATGCAAGATGGACAGCGAATAGCCAGTCTCTTGGTTCATCCACACTCTACACTGCTCCATTCTTCAAAGCTTATTAAAAATGACAGCTTAGGAGAGGTCAGAGTAAGGACCGAGCCTTGGAAACAAAGGAGTCACGTTAGTCTTCTGGAATGTGAGTCTGCGATTCACTCACTTTATCTGGTTCACATTCCAAGGCCTCTTAAAAAGGTTGGTAAACAAACAGTCCTGTTAGAAACCAGCCAAGAGCTGGGCTGGTTGATTTCTAATGGTTCACCTCGGCTTCCAGGTGAATTTTAAAATTCACAGCTTGTTCTGTTTGTCCACCTGAAGACCCAGGTTGACCACTCATGGGGGAGGTGGGATGGCCGCCACCTGCAGTTCTCTCAAAGGCACCCTCATGGCCACTCTGAGCAACAGGCTTTCATAAAGTGGCCATTCATCCCATAAGGGGTATCTTGTTTCTTATCAGTCAATACCAGGGAAGCCTGACCTTCTTACTCCATAACACCCAGAACTTACTGCATGCCCGGATCTGTGGGAATGAATGCATACTCTGGCATCGAGACTAAGGAATGGCAGATGCCCAGGAGGGCTCACTGCAGGGGGCAGAGATTTCTCTGACTCTTGGCCACACAATGACCCCTACAGGAAGAACACCAAGATCCTCAGGGTGTTCCTACTGATGCCCAGAGCAAGAAACTGACATCACAGAGGCTCACCCATTCCAGAACATGCTTTTTACATAAAATACTTTTATGTGTATTTTGTTTGTTTTCCCCTAATGGTCCTACAGCTGATTATTTACAACATGTTCTTGTTGCTTCCCCTGGGCTTTCAGAGGTTGCTGCAGCAGAAACTCTTAAGGGAGGGAGTTATTGCTCCTTTCACTGTGAGGAATCCAATGGAACTTTGTTCACTTTGGCAGGGTTATTTTTTTTTTCAGGCAATGGTAGTTATAAAGTGGGAGTAATATGATACATGAAGTGAATAGACCTTCTCATTATAGAAACAGGTATTTGGACACTTGTAGTTCAGACAGATGAAGCAACATGTCTCAGATCACTTCTTAGAAGTAGGGTGGGGCCTTAAGAAGTCCGCTCTCTGCTAAGTTTCCAGCATTTTGTGCTGTCACGTTTATTATGAATTCCATGTTATACAAGTAAATTAATGACCAGAGTTTTATAATCGAGATATTTTCCCCATACGTGGGAATTAGCCATGTGTTTTGTATATTGCACAAACTCTAGTTAGCATATAATGAAAACCCAAAACCAGACATTGGGAAAAAGCTGAAATATCAAAAAGTCCATTCTCACCCAGCCAACTTCTCAGGTGGAACAGGGTAAATGCTATCTTCAAGGGTCCTCAGCTTGACTAGTCACTTCTACAGAATGCCTGAATTTCTGCTTCCTCCTGCCTTAAATCTCTTCCCTGCCCAGCTGCTTCACTTCCTGATTCAACACTGCATCATAATCCTAGAGTTAGGATGAAAGGTGTGAGCTACTACTGCTTGACTATTAGGCCTTGAACTCACGAAATCCAGGAAGATCTGTGTCTCCTGATTGATGGGATTAAAGATGTAGGTCACCACTCTCTAACCTTCAGGGCTTGACTGTGGGTGACTCTGTTCTCTGATATTCCAGGCTGATTTTTATTAAATATACAGTATATCACCACAGTTGTGGGTATCTGTAGTGGAGTTCCTGGGGCCCTGGAACCTGACCTCCTCTGAGCAGGCCTGGTGCTCCTAGGCTACTTTTTAAGAGTGGATCTTTCAGTAGGCTATTCCCCTCCTTGCCAAGAATGAAGCGCAGTAAGACAGGCAGGGATGGAGAGGTCAGCCGGACCCTGAAGATCGCCTGTAGTTCATGGCCAGGAGAAGGCTGAGGGACAATAAGGAGACTGGTAGACAGGGACAAGCACCCAGGGGCCACCATCCCTGCCATAGACAAGAGTGAAATGAAGAAGGGGTGTGCGGCTGAGCCAGGCCAGGATGTAGAGGCCCAGTCTCCCGGTGGCACATTGCCTAACTCCAGGAACCAGAGGGTATGGGCCCCAGACCAGTCCCATCTCCCCAGCCTGACTTGTCTCAGCATCTAGCTGGCCACTAGTTCCCAGATACAGAAGGATGATAAAGGTGGGGGAGGACCCTCAGGGGCCCAGGCATTAAAGTCCATCAAAAACCAGACAAAATCAAAAATTGACACAAAGGTGAGTTGAAAAGCCTACGAAGCAGTGGATACTTCGATACTTCTCTCTAAAATTACGAAAGTAGAGATGGGCTTTCAGCCTGCGTCAGAATAGGAAGACCAGGGGACGGGGTGGTGAATGTTTGCGTTTTGATTTGTTTTCGCTAGGACTGTTTCAAGCCTTCCTTTCCCTGACTCCTCAGTGATAACCAGGACTCCTGATAAACACACTTCTGATAACAAATTTGTGCTGTGACAGCATCACATAAATAACAGTGATACTCCACATCAGGCAAACTTGAGCCCTGCCTAGGAATGAGTGATGTATCTAGAAAGACAAATTTTCTGCGAGTAATGACCCAGGTGGTGAGACGCCCACACAGAGATCACCAGAAGTGCCTTCAAAGACTCTCCTGAGGTCTGGATGAGAAAGACTACCTTTTCACACTCTGTTCACATTTCTGCAGTCATAGCACATCTCCTACAGTTCCAGGAAGTGACAGGCACATCAGGCCCTCGTAAGATTTTGTAATTTCTGATCAGTCTCCCCTGGAAATCAGGCTTCTTAAGACTTCAAGCTTAGCCTATGTCTTTGTGTTGCTCCGACCTTGGAAGGAGGCCTGGCCTTGGCAATGGAGAGCTCACGTGCCTGAACCTCATCCTGGCTGCCTCTGCACAGCAAGAGTCCTATTCTCTCTTCTCATTTCCAAATCTTTGCCATGCCTCTCATGCTCCAAATCTAATGAGCTGGCCAATTCTGAAGTAACTGTCTGCTTGGGCCTTCCAGCTGTGGGAACCCAGCCACTGAGCCTGTCTAAAGAAGAGAAATTGCTCTCGCACGACCACGAAATTAGTGAAATGACAAGTAGGGCTGAGAATGTGGCATCATGTCAGGGATAGCGTTTTAGTCAGGGTCACCACTCATGTGGTGAAACACCATGACCAAAGCAACCTGGGGAGGAGAGGGTTTATTTGGATTACGTTTCCACATTGTAACCTATCATCAAAGGAACCCTAACAGGGTGGGAACTTGGAGGCAGGAGCTGATGTAGAGGCCATGAAGGAGTGCTGCTTAGTGAACTGCTCATTATAGCTTGCTCAGCTTTGTAGTGGGATTATGCTGGTAATATAAATATGTGTCCCGCCTATGGGTTTAATAAAAGCTGATTGGCCAAAGGCAAATAGGAAGTGTGGGTGGGGCTACCAGGCTAAGAAAACTCAGGAACATCTCAGAGCAGACACAGATACTAGAGTCACCAGAGCTGCCAGGAGATGCAGAGGAAATGCTGCTCTGAGAAAAGGTACCGAGCCGCATGGTTGAACAAGATGGGTTGAGTTGAGATGAAGGAGTTAGCAAATTATGTGCCTGAGCCTTAGGTCAATCAGCGTAAAATAATGTAAGCCTGTGTGTGGTTATTTGAGGCTAAGCAGGACTGAGAATGGGACCTAAACCTTTGGTCCCTGCCCAGAAAGTCTGGGCCAGAACCATTTACAACACAGCTTGCTTTCTTATAGAACCCAGGACCACCAGCCTCAGGATGGCACCACCCATAATTCATCATTAATTAAGAAGTGCTCTACAGCTGGGAGGGTGGCTCATGTGTTTAACCCCAGCACTTGGGAGGCAGAGGCAGACAGACCTCTGTAAGTTCAAGGCCAGCCTGGTTTACAGAGCAAGTTCTAGGACAGCCAGGGCTACACAGAGAAACCCTGTCTTGACACTTCTCCACACCAAACAAAATGAAGTAAAAACATGAAAGATAAAGAAATGACCAGTCTCTATCAGGTTAACACAAAACCAGCCCACATATAGATAGGTTCACCCTAAGTTGGCATACACACAGAGGAGGAGGAGGAGGAGGAGGTGACACCCAATTTTATAAAAGTTTCCTATCAAAGGCCAAGTTTTAAGACCTTGACTCTGGATATAGCCACAATGACCTATGATTACTGAATATTTTATAATGTGAAGTGAGGGTCCATTGACATGGGTCTCTGACCAGCTAGCTTAGAGCTCATACACCACAGCTTCTCAGTGTCCCCGTGCTTTCCAGCATACATAAAGCCCTACAAGTTCCTACAGCAAAGAACTTGCTGCTTGATTTGACCTGGTCTCTTCTAAGTTACCATGGCTCTCTAATGTTCTCTCTCTATCTCCTGGGGTTCCTAATTGTTCTGAGAACGTGATTTGGGAAATGCAGAGAGAGCCTTGCTTATTGAATAGGGTTTTGAAGTTCCTGGTTCTTAACTTATTTATTAGCTAGAATGAATTATCAGCAAACTCTGTGTCACCAACAATCTTCTAACACATCCTACACTGAAGTGTGCACCCTCTGTATCTTCATTCCAATAAAAAAAAAAATAAAACCATCCTTTGCAGCTCTGTAGTTATGGCTTTTCAATGCGCTGAGTTTGAGGTTGTGGCTAGCATGGCCAAAAAGGGGTCCATGTCCAATAGCCCATCTTTCTGGGGAGTCAGGATGTTCCAGGCATGAGCCATCAGGCTCAGGACCTACAGGGGGCCAATCAGTACTGTCATTGTGAGCTCAGGAGGGACAGCTGTTGCCAAGGCTACAAGTTCCAGAGTCAGAGTTGGCATTAGAATACAATCTTCTGGTGCCTCCACTAAGAACTTGTCCCCTGTCCTCTGCCTCTTCATCCTGGAAGCCACAATGGAACTGCTTAAAGTTAAGACAGCCAGGATCCACCGCTCTTGACGCTGGCCTTGCTTCTATATTTCACTAGCCCAAGTGTCTTTAAAAGGACAAATGTTGCTTTGGGGCCTTAAACAGAGACCTGATGCTTTAAAAATGAAAAAGGAGAAAGCATAAAGCAAAGTAATACTCTGGAAAGCATTCCTAGTCTATGACTAAAATATGAAGAATTGACCAAATGCCTTGACTTTTTCTTTTGCCAATGGAGGCACTGAATTCTGATGATAGAAATGATGCACTAGGCTGTACTGTAGCTGGAGGCACTGCCCATTGGCAGCAAGCACCATGCAGCTGTCCCACCAAGTGACATGGGCAGAGGCAGGCAAGTCACTGCCCTAGGAGACTACGGCAAATGGCTAAATATAGGCTTGGAATGACCCCCTTCTTGATTTCTAACTCAATCTAGCTCAAAGTGCAAGTTTAATTACCATACAGCTTTCTCATCTCTTTTCGGCCCTTGCCTCTCAGCTAGCTGAAAAACTTCTGCCAGGCTGAGTCTAAAAACATAAAACTGATGGAAATAATTTGATAATCCTCTTAAACATCAGGGATGTAATCATTTTTGTAATTTTCCTAGTCTGTATGTCTGCTATTAAATGCCACGGGTATGGGCATTTAAATGATCATCCCCCTCAAGGTGGTGGCTAGGGTTTTTCTACTACCCAGCACTAACTTTAATGCTTAGTTTGTTGTCTGCCCATGCACAGGCTGCTTTCTGTCCCTTCCACATGTGGCCCACCCCCAACCTCGTCCCTCTTCACTGTGTCATTGTCCCAAGTGAGGCCAAGATGCACAGTCATTTCATGCTCTACTCACAGTCTCCATCCTTTATTTCTCCTCAGGGCCCTATCCATCAAGCCACTGAGAGGGTCCTCCTAAGGTGATGAGGCAGTGTCAGCCCTCATGGAACTTGGTGGCTTTCTTGTCTGTGACTCTGAGGACTGTTCATGCCTGGAGAGGCACTATGTCATTGATTATGAAGCCTCATAGCCCATTTGTCCCCATCATCTTGGTGGCCCTCTAGCATTTAGTGTTAGCCAGAAACTCTCCTGAACAAAGAATTCTATCGGCTCTCATTTCCTGTCTAGATTTGCAATAGCTAAGTCATCCTAGTGCAATTTGTACTTTTCTTTTTGAAAATCAAAGAACCTTATTTGAAATTTTCTCTCCTAAATCATTTCCTTAAGGAACTACTAGATAATAATGACATCATTATCTTCAAACCTGCATTCCCATTAATGGTGGCTCATTAAATTCTTACCTCTGTGATGGTGAGTCCCAAGGTCTTGGACTGAGACATTCAGTTTGATATTTTGAATTTTGGCCACTGGTGTGATAGTTTTTTTTTTTTTTTTTTTTTTTTTTTTTGTGTGTGTGTGTGTGTGTGTGTGTGTACAGACATCTCAAAAGCTGTTTGAGGCTTAACTGTCAACAGCTTTATAAATTTTAATGCTTTGAGGATTTAGTTTTGGGCACACACCCAAGTGGAACTCAATGACCCCAGAAATAGCAGAGACAACATGCTTCTAGGAAGAGGAAGTGGGCACTGACCTCTGGCCATGCCATGTGTTCCTGTGTGCTGACCTAAGAGCTGGAGGCTCCCATGGGACCCAGGGAATTGTCCATCTCTGAGCTCATTTTACATAGGTGGAATTCAGCTCACATTCTTGATTTCAGGGTTTCAATAGATGGTTACCCAGTGTTTGGCTTTTTCAGATACCACTGCTGTGGGCTTTGGAACACATACTTATCAATAATAATAAAATTAATTTTGATTATTTTAATTGGAAAATTTTAACTATACTCTTTGGGAACCCTGGAATACCACCCACCATGCTCCACTCTGGGATTCAAGTCGAGGGCTGGTGATCAATTTTAGAGACTTCTTGGCACTGGGCAGCTATTTCTCTGTGCTTTGAAACTTCTGGATAGCAGCATAGAAGTTGTGATAGTCACATGAGCTGGGAAGGACTCTCGTGACACTCTGAACTCCCTGTCTCATTGGGTAGAACCTCAAATCCAGCTGTGATATCATATGCTTCTCCATAGAGCTGCCTTAAAGAATGAGTTTGTATCTCTCCCCAAGAACCTCTCTCTGAAGAATGTCTACAAACCAGGCACTGAATGCCACAGAAAAGACACACCTTTCCTACTGTCCCTTCCCTCCTTACCAAACAGATGACAGGAAGCTACTGGGCACACTGTGAAGCCATGTATGACTTTTTTGGAGAGTTACCTTGATTGCATGCCATGGTCCCTAGCAGCTGGGCAGTGGACACAAATCTTTGTTCTAAAAAAACTGCAGGGTGCTGTGATTATTAAAAAGGGGAATTAGGCATTTCTACCCCATTTCGCCATTCTCACCTGGTGCCTGGGATGAGAAACCACAACTAGTCTGAACAGGTTTTCAGAGACTCACTAAACCACTTTCCTATTCTTTTAAAGAAGAGAGAAGATTAATGCCTACATCAAACTGGGTGAGGTAATCTAATTCAGAGATGGCTTTGCACCTCAGTCTGAAATTTGGCACCGCATCCTGTGTCCTGCCCCAATTTTCATGGCATAAGTCAGATGACATTTGAGAGTTTATTTGCAAAAGAGGTTTGGCTGTGATTGTTAGGCATATCTGCCACATGTTTCTGCTTGGCCTAACTAGCCTTTGACAACAGACATATAAGCTAACCAGGGCTATATGTCATTATGGTTTGAATGAACCTTTTTTCCTTGCCATTGGACAACCAGCTTCTCTTTAAGAATATATTTCTACTTTCATCTACACAGAAAGAACAGCGTAACAACCTCCAGCCAAATAGGTAAAGTTTCTCACCTCAAGGAGTTTATAGATTTAATATGTAGAACCTAAAATATGGATCAGTGAACTGGAATGTGGTGGCAAATGAGTTATCTGAAATGCAACCAATAAAACAATGGGAAGTTTCTTCCCCCGCTATGGCCCAAATCAGATGGCAGATAAAATAAGAATTTCTAACCATGTATTTAATTGAAGATCTAAAATGAAATTCTAGAGGGAATGATGAAGAAACATTATTCAAAGAGATAATAATTGAGGATTTTTTAAATATCAATTTTTAAAAATTCCAAACAGAGAAAACAAATGGCTTTGGAAATAATGCCATTGTGAAAGTACACATGCTTAGATGAGGGGATCGTTTCTAAAGCAGCCAAAGAGAAAAGACACATCACCTTCTACTGAATAGCGGTGGAATGGAGCTAGATTCTCCATGACAACATCAAGGAGCAGAGAAACCAAGACAATAATGACTTCAAGGCTGTGCGTAACTGCCCAGCTCGTGTTAGATGCCTACCAGCGCAGCAATAAAACCATTAAGGTCGCAGTAAGTGGCAGAGTGATTATAAGCGAGGTGCTCTGAGAAAGGAAGGAAGGAAGAAAGGAAGAATTATTAGTGACTGGATGGTAGTAATGAGGAATGGAGAAAAAAAACAAAGGGCACATAGCTAGATCTGGACCCAGACCAAAAAGCAAGATTTAGGCAGCAGTGAAGGAGAGATGACTCAGCCAGCTGTGGTCATTGTCTCTCAAATGAGAAGACCCTACCCCTGTACCCCCTCATGCATAACAGTTTCGCTTAGCATTGTGAGTATGGGTGGTGAGCAGGATATCATCCCCCACTTAACTCTTCAGCTTGGTGGCCCCATGTAGGACATGATCCACATGTCTGTCTAGCTGCCCTGTTGGTTGGTGCTCCAGACAGGGCACTCAGAAAAGGAGACTGCTGTGCATATAGAGTTCTGAGGCATGTTCAGGCAACAGAAAACAATGGAACGTTCTGATGGCTAATCTTGGTTGTCAGTTTGACACATAAGGGAAGAAGGAACCTTGGCTGAAAGATTGCCTCATCAGATTGGCCCATGGCATGACTAGGGGACAATTTCTTGATTGGTTTTTCTGCCTTTTGATGTAGGAGGCCTAGCTCACTGTGGATGTCACCATCCCTAAGCAGGTGGGCCTAGGATCTATGAAAAAGGTCACCTCAGAGCAAGCCAGTAGGCAGTCTTCCTCTATGGTTTCTGCTTCAGCTTCTGCCTGAATTTCCGCCCTGACATCTCTCAATGATGTAGTGGGCCTGGAAGTGTAAGCCAAATAAACCCCTCCCTCTCTGAGTTATCTTGCGTCATTTCATTGCAGTGCTTATACAGTAACAGGAAGTGAACTATAACAAACATCTCCCCTCTCTGTATCCAGTACATATGCCTTCCTCTTGCTGTTCAGGCTAAAGCTCTGTACTCTCAGGAAGAACGTTTTGTGAGCAGAAGCGACAGGACATTGGGAGCATCAGGACTGAGCAGCGCCCTCTAGGAGAGCATCAGTGTGGTTTCCAGGGACATCAAGGGCCATGGGAAGCCCTGGTCTACAGAAGTGACCCTTACACAGATCTCCCCACTTCTCCTCATACCCTAGTATGACCATGCTGTCACTCCCCATAGCCCTTGTGTACCCTTGGTTCGTTAATGCTTTTGCAGTCAGTCCTCACTACGGGAAATGCGATGAGATACAAGCTGCAAAGAATTTCTTTGGAGTGCTGGACACATGACCTCATTTTAGACAGCCATATAGCAACAGGACATTTTAAAATAGCAGCAGAACCTAAATTTCCAGGACTTAGCATGGTTCTTGCCAATGACACAGAGCAATCCAATGAACTGTAGTTTCTTTCTCTACCATACTTTGATAACTGCCACTGATGTTTGTCATCTCTGTGAATATCTAGAGTGTGTGGTACTAGTACATGGCTTGTAGCTAGATATCCGCTCACATTTCTGAAGGAATAAGTCAAATGATAAGTATGTTGCATGGATTCAAAACTCAGTTTCCTTCGGATGAACTAGGGATTCACTTATAAAAGCTAGAACCCAATATCTGCAGCTTCAATTTCTTCAACTATGCGCATGCACGAAAGCAGGGTCAAACCCCTCGGAAGCTCCAACACTGCCTGAGTTGCTCGCTTGTGTTCTGTCTCAAGCATCACCAGTACCCTCTATCTTCAAGTATGTTTTACTATTGCATGAATTCTATTTAGTATATAATAAAACCCAAAGGCAGAGGTTGGAGAAAAGCTGAAATATCAGAGAGACAGAGAAACAAACCACAGCTAATTCTCACCCAGCCAACTCCTCAGGCCTGACTCTCTGAATCCTGACTTCAAACCTCTCTCTTATCAGCCCACCAGGGAAGTATTCCAGAAAGCTGGATTTGCTTCTCTCCCTCTGCCCAGCTATCTTACTTCCTCATTCAGCATTCCTAGTGTCAAAATTAAAGCAGTGTATCACCCCTGTCTGTCTGTTAGGCCTTGAACTCAGGAGATCTAGATGGATCTCATCTTCCTGAATGATAGGGATTAAAGGCATGGGACATCACTCTTTGACCTTCCTGGCTTTGCTCTGTAGGTGATTTTTGTCCTCTGATATTCCAGAGTATTTTCTATTAAATATACACTATATCATCATATTTTACTTTCTCCTATTTATAAAGGTTTTCCCCAAAATGGGATCAAGGGTCATGAACACACAGAAAGAAACCCGAGCCACTGTTTTCTCCCCTCCTTCTTCTGCCCCTTCCCAGCCCTGGCAATAGCTCAGCTGATATGCAGATCATAAACTTCTTAAGAACACTGGCTGTCTTCTACAATTCATGCCACAGTGTTTAGCCCCACGCCTGATGTCTACAACTGTGGAAGGTAAGGACAGACTTAAACCACTCATCCCACATTTGAATTCTAATTTTGCTGCCTCTAGCTCGGTTACAGTGGTATGAATCAAAGTCCACAAACTGAGAGTAGGACCCTCCTGCTAAAGACAACATTTATGTGTCTCATTGAGCATGGAAAAGCTGAGCTGGTGCCTAAGCCAAGCTTTCATCCTTACTGGCTAGTTTTCATGGTACTTTGTATGCTGTCAGAGAGAAAAATAACTACCAATTCAAACTACAAACCCTGTAGTCTACAATAGTGACCTGCCTGCATGATATGCTGATGTATTAGTGGTACAAATGTTGTGGGAGTAACTAACCACCCTCTGCTTGGATTTAAGGCCCACTCCAGCAGTTGGAACACATGCCTGACACTGCTCAGGTAACCAAGAACCTGAGACTACATAAGCCTCAGGCGGAAAAACCTAAGGGAACATAGTTCTGTTAATAGAACATGGCAATAAAATGGTTCTGAATGACATGCTGCTATACCCGTCATGTTTTTGCTCTTCAGGTCTAAAAGGGAATTGGTGATATTAACTATGATCTGGGCTACTGAAAAGAACCAATGATATATATATATATATATTTCTGGCCAGACATAGCCCCAAGATCCAGACCAGCAGTCTTAAATAATCACACAAAGTCTTATATTAATTACACGCTGATTGGCCTATGGCTCAGGCATATTACTTACTGGCTCTTACTCTTAAACCTACCCATGATTCTTATCTTGTTTAGCCATGTGGTTTGGTACCTTTTAGTCTTCTTTCCTCTGCATCTCCTGGCACCTCTGCTCTGCTCTGTTCTTCCTCCTCCCAGAGTTTTCTTAGTCTGGTAGCCCAACCCACACTTCCTGTCTGCCTTCTGGCCAAATCAGCTTTTTATTAAACCAGTAGGAGAGACAAATATTTACAATGTACAAGAGCATAATCTCACAGTAGATTCATCTCTATGGAGTTCCTACATCTTTGGCTAGATGGGAATGGCCTGGGATATGAGTTTTATAGAAAGCGACACTGGACAACCAGGAGTTTTCAAGAATGAAGATGACCTCACATCCTGGTAGCTGCACAGATGTGCACTATAAGAAAGCCAGATTAGAGCTCTGAGAGACGGGACTCAGCGACTCCTTGCCAAAGCTACTAAGTTGGTGGTTCCCCGACTGTGCCATTCCCACAGGGAGCAGAAAGGGCCTATGTGCTACTGACCACAGTGGGTCAGGATTGCAAATTCCATCTCTTCTTCCAGTATTCATCAGCCCCTCCGCTGTGTGGGGGCACTGTACTAGATGACCAACCACCTAGTGCTGGCAATTGCATTACCTCAGATACCTCAGAGAAAACAGGAAAAGACAGACGGAGAGGAAGTAGAAGCCTAATTTCCTGTTGTGTCTACCACAAGCCAGTGAGGAAATAATCTCAGGTTTTCAGAGCAACAAACTTACCTTTAGGTTTCTTGCCAGCAGCGCCAAAAAAAACTGAACAGGAAAAACAAACAAAAAAGTTAAAACCCCAAAGCTATTCTGTTAGATAAAAGTCACAACTCAAAGGGGAATAATTCATTCCTCTCCACCTACCCCAAACATGGGTCAGATTTCCTCCACAAAAAACAGTCATCTTGGTCCAGTCTCACTGTCAGTGGGAGAAAACCTTGGTTCTGGCAATCCAGTGAGACAGCTAGGAAATGCTTCACTCTTTATTTTTGAAGAGGAGACCGCTTCACATGGACTTTTGTATGGTTTTGCTAGAAGATGGAGATAGAATCAGCAATGAAGTAAGACTTTGAAAACAAGGGACGAAATCCACACATGTAGGCATCCTGCTGGCCCATGAACTCAGAATGCCTTCCTGGCCACACCCAGAGGACATCCTGTCCGGTGACAGCTGGGCAAGGTGAGCCTTGGTCTTCTGGAGAGAAGGTTTTGTACCCATCTGTATTTGGCAGCCACAAAGCCTGCCATATGCTGAGAGAGAGTGTGTGAGGGTTGAACTGCACACCACCTTGTTTTTTGCTGTATCACCGCTGAGTCACACTCATCCCTACACTCAGGGGACATAAATAGAAAGATCTGGGGGTAGAAATCTATGTGTCTCCGGCTTTTCAAGTCCTTGATCTAGTCCTGCTTTCCCAGCATTCTTGACTAAGAAGAATCAAGATGAGAATAAGAGCCTTTGCTTTGTGTTTTGGTCCATTGGATCTAGGGGCTCTACTGAATCTCAGAGCCACACCTTCATCTCTTCCAACAGGGAGTCCATCCTAGTCCAAGCTTAGGAGGAAGGGAGTCAACCTTGTGCAGATGGCTGTCAGTGGACAGAATCCTCTGAGCCAGCCTGATTCCCAGCCTTCACCACCTCAATTACCTATTTCACACTCCTTCCTTTCTAATGGTCCTCAACCTTCCTAATACTGTGTCCTTCATGTCGTGGTGATGCCCCAACCAAAAAATTATTTCATTGCTACTTCATAACTGTAACTTTGCTATTGTTATGAATCATAATGGAGACATCTGATCTGCAACCCCCAAAGGGGTCACAACCCACAGGTTGAAAATTGCTGCTCCAATGCTTCATAAAACATACATTATCTTATTGACTTTCTTGAGGTTTTTCTAAGGTCAAACAAAACAATTCATTGTATGTTATACCAAAATAGTTACCCACCCCCAAAGAGTTCTGGCGTGTATTTACCATGATGAATGCTGCCCTGAAGAGAAGAAGTAAATGATGTTGAAGTATAAGCCACCATACTGAGGTGACCCTGGAGAGTCAGTGTGTCAAGTATGTCAACAGATATTTCTTAAACAATCCTTAAAGGACATAGCTCCTGCTCCAAAGAACTTCTACTATTTGCTGGGGCAGGGAGAGTGGAGGGGTGTCAGGGATAAACACGAAACAATTACAAGACAGTAAAACTTAAGGCAAACGAAGGCAGAGTTTTTAGAAGCTTTACAGAGTGAAGTCTGAGACAGGAAAGCCCAAGAGGCCATTTAGTTTATTATGTGGAAGTCTTTAGATTAGCTGCTCCTCTGGAGGGCTCATATAATTAACACGGTGCTGGGCAATTACTACAATTATTATTTCCCAACATACAGAATTAAAAACCCTTGAACGGACTTTGGGAAATAAAAATAGGCAGTGGTGTGCATGTGTGCATGTCTTTCTCTCTCTCACTCTGTCTCCCTGTCTCTTTCTGTGTGTCTCTGTCTCTGTGTGTGTGTGTGTGTGTCTGTCTGTCTGTCTGTGTGTGTGTCTGTCTGTCTGTCTGTCTGTGTGTGTGTCTGTCTGTGTGTGTGTGTGTGTGTGTGTGTGTGTGTGTGTGTGTGTGTGTGTGTGTGTGTGTGTGTGTGTGTGTGTGTGTGTGTGTGTGTGTGTGTGTGTGTGTGTGTGTGTGTGTGTGTGTGTGTGTGTGTGTGTGTGTGTGTACCAGGGGGGATGGGAGAAAAGAGAGGAAGGAGAAGAGAGAATTAAGGAGGTAAAGAAAAGGCAAAAGAGAGGAGAAGAGAGTAGTGAGGGAGACGGAGACCCCAGCCCAGGCCATCAGCCTACTCCTACTTGAAAGAATCTCCTAAGGTCAATAAAGAAGTCTTGAATTCATCATCATCTACATACACTGTTAAGATGTTTAAATATATGCACAGCATTTAATGTGTTTTTTCAGGACACTGTATGTGAAAATAGATTGTACACCAGGTAAGAGGCACCCTACCCCTAATCCCTGGACTGTCTGATGACAGGATGTTTGGAAAGGTGCTCAGAGAGAAGAGAGGAGACAGTGATAAAAGAGATTAATTATGTCATTAAGTAGTCTATAATTATCAGGTATGTTTAATATCACTGTATTTATGCCAGTTTTTAAGATAAGTTTACATCATTATCTTACATTATTCCCATAGATGTTTAGTGTGCTTTTCTGAAATGCTATGGTCCTAAGAAGTCTCTGTGGTCAGTTTAGATTTCATCATGTTCTGGTGCAGGAGGAGAGATGGGTAATAGCAAAGCTTTAGGTACGTAGCTTATGCTGAAACATGTTCTGCCTCTGTCATGGAGGTAAAACTGATTCAGAGCTTGGGTGGTGAAGATCAGCAGTGCTGCCATCCCAGTCCCTCCACTAAAGCCAAATGCAGCATAAAAAGATTGAAAGGTAAAAAGTAAAAAAGCAGGAGCTGGAGAGATGGCTCAGAGGTTAAGAGCACTGGCTGCTCTTTCAGAGGTCCTGAGTTCAATTCCCAGCCACCACATGGTGGCTTGCAACCATCTATAATGAGATCTGGTGCCGTCTTCTGGCATGCAGGCATGTTGGCAGAACACTGCATACAGAATAAATAAAAATTTTAAAAGCAAAAACACTATCATCTTTTATAAAACTAGGAGACAGCCACAACTCCAAACCACAGTCTACAGAGAATGGTGTTAAGTTCAGTAAAATTGGGACTGGACTAGGGAGATGCTTTGGGTTAGACAGAGTGTTGTGATTTTTTAATAGGATGCACAGTTCCATGGAAGGGACTGAGCTACCACTGACTGGTATGTTGGAATGGAGGAGTGTGATCTGTATAGGAGCAATCTCTGGGAGCTGTTATTTGAGAAAATTGCCAGAAAATTAGCCAAGACAAGGACTGCTTGAGGTTAGAGAAAGTCTGATTCAACAAAATGACTCCACACACTGTCCTGATTCTTAGATTAAGGATATAGTCCATCAAATGCAAGCCTAAAACCCTTGTATAGTCATTGTTATTAGGAATGCTTTCTGGGCCACTGAAGATTTCTTTTATTTCTTTAGACTAACACTTTTATTCTAAACACTTAAACAACTCTAAAAATGAGCTATATACTTTTCTGCATTTTTTAATGGCATACATTCAACAACCTAAGTATTTCTCCATAACTCAAAGCCATTACATCTGATACTAATTACCATAAACACTTCTATACAATGATGGCTTTAGGATCTAAAGTTTGGTGGATTTTAATCTGTACAGCTTAGTTTCTTATAACATTTCTAACTAGCTCTCTAGTCAAATGTTAGTAGTAGTCTGGTGATGGTATATTTAAATTTGGAGTATGATGGTTATATAACTGGTGGTTTCTGGGGTGTCCCTCAAGAGCAAATACAAAATTAGGACACTTAATTGGACAGCTGGAGTATTTCTCAAAGATGTCCCTGTCTGGTTAAGTGAGAAACAATTTAATAATAAACAGAAAGGACTATAAAATGTACAAACATATCCCGATAAACTCAACCAACTTCTACTGAATTGGAGCTCAAGAATCCTGACAGTCTTTCTGTCATAGGTCTTAAGGAAGCCGGCTAAACACAAGCCTGAGTGAGTGAGCTAGCAAGCCGCCTCCTCCATATGAGAATGAGATCCCTGGACACACACCTCATGGAATAGCAAGCAGTCCTGTCTTCCGGTTCCTGTCTTGAGTTTCTGCCCTGCCTTCCTTGAGCCATGCACTATGACCTGGAAGTACAAGATGAAAACAAACTCTTTCTTCTTCTCAGTTGCTTTTGGTCAAAGTGTTTTATCATAGCAGGAGGAAGAAAACCAGCTGAATGGCAATTCGAAGACATCCATTTAGTTGAAGAAACAGACCAGTGTAGTACAACATGTTCAGAGAAGCGCTGCCTGCACCTTGTCCTTAGCACTCTGTTCCCACTTCCCTTTCTGGTGTTGTACATATCCTGCAAGCAACTAGGAAGCTTATTCCTTGTATATTAGTCAATGAACCTATGTGTATGCATGCCTTTAACCGCCCCTGTTTTCTTACCTAAAAGGTAGCATACTATACATATTCTTTGCACTTTGTTTTTTCACAATGAACACTATAGCCTAGAAAATCAGTACCTGTAACATCATAGACATTCTTTTACTTTTGATTTTAGCTACACAGTATTCAATATATGGATTAAGCCATAGATAACTCAGCCATCTTCTATTTGTATGCATGCACATTGTTTGCCTATTTTTGCAATTATATACAATGCTTTCACAAACAGCTTTGTATACATGTATTTTCTTACCATTGGAGGTGTCTTCTGGATTGGATTTCTAAAATGGGGTTGCTGGGAAAACAAAAAGTTCTTCTGCAATTTTGCAAGGCACATATTTAACAGTAGCAAGATCCCACCATTTTAAATTTCTACAGGTAATGCACACCTACTCATCCTCAACATCACAAACAGAATGTGTTATAAAAGGTAATTTTGCCCGTTAACATAAGAGGTATAAAATGATATCACAGTATTGCATTTCCATAACTAGGAATGCAAACAGCTTTCCTATTTAAGGCTCATTTTTTTTTTTTTTAACATTTCTTGTGAGTCATCTATCCACCAGCAGAGAATCCAGCAATAAAGGGGCTCAGATACTTTGAGATTAAAACAGAAAAAATACACCTTACAAGTTAAGAGGTGTCTGAAGTTAATAAGTTCATGTGTGTTCTATGTTGTTTACTCCCATCTGCACTGGATGCTTAATGCCACGAGGGCCAGAGGCACATGGAGAGGAAATACGTCAGAATGTATGCTTGTCCCTGATTGGACCTGATGGGGAATATGGTAAATTTGCCTTTTTAAATCTCTGTAAAACATGGCCATTTTCTTGGAACCCAGAGATGGATATAGCCAGAGCCATCCTCCTGGCTGGTATTTAATTAAAGCTTGCTTCAAATTTGGCTTAAAACTGTAGTAATAGTTTTATTCTCAACTGGATTACAGTACTCTCAGATCTTGACTCTGACTCAACTGTCATGGAAGCATCAGACCTGAATGCCTTCTGGGCCCTATCCATGCAACCAGAATACTGCGTGGACAGACTTCCATTCATCTTGAAGGCTGTCTGAGACATCCAACATGAACCATCTTTTTGTATTTTAAGCAGGCTCTGGGATCTAAGTATTCACAGCTTTGGTTATTTTTAGGTTTCCTTATCAATAAGAACTTTTACAAATGCTTAAGAGTAAGGACTATGTGTTACATAGGAATCGCTACGTTAACCATTAACACACATTAGTCCCCATCTCTCACATTAGCAAAAGTCATTCAACTCAACATTCAACAAAGGTCAAAGCCAAATGTCCTCATGCCTGCTGACTCAGTGTCCCCAGTTGTCTCTGTTTGCAAGAGGGAGATGAACTCTCCTTGGGCTTGGTTTGAATGAATCACAGTTAATAGCTCTTCAATGAGAGAAAATCAGTCTTGTAAATTGTAAGCACTGCTGGGGACCCTCGTACTGGGCATCATCTACGGAAATGTTGTTGGGTCAGAGTGGAGCTGGGTCCACTGAGGCTCCTCTTCCTGCTGCTTTCTCTTTTCATGTAGATCAGTAAGAACCGAGTGAATATATACATATATGTATATATATTTCAATATTTTCTGTCACATTCTTTCAATTCCCTCAACTAAAAGAAAAGGCTATTGTTTGGTTGGTTATTTTAAAACTATTATCAAGTATCTTCCTTTATTTATATTCTCAGGGTCTAGAAGGGAAGTAATGTATCGTGTGTCTTATTTAGAGGGCACAGCTCAGTGATGTTCTCACCAAGCTGGCACTTTTCAGCCACACTTCCTCAACCACGTGACTGAAAGCCTACTCTATTTCCGTGTGACTTGTATTTGTTACTCATATGGGATTAAAAGAAATTGATAGATTTTTAGGATCCTCCTCACTCTGAAATGTTTGTAAACCCATGTGTAATGTAGTAATAGATAAAGAGGGGACAGTTAGGGACAGCCTTGGCTGCCATCAGCTGACACTAGATTCACCATTTCTATTTCCACCTAAGCTCCTGATGTTTCAGCTATGGACCATGAACCATAAACTCAAGTTCACTTTTCCTTGAAAGACTGATTTGAAAGAGACATCATTTATGCAAGACTGATCACCTCAAAAGACCTGCTATGTGTGTGGTGCTATCTCTGACTTCAGAGTAAACAGAAATCTTTCCAGCCTACCTCTGGCTATGACGTATGACATTATGGGGGACTTTTCTTTTTGTAGAGAGAGAGGATAAATTGATAATCGATTATGAATGTCTCATGGAAAACAACTTCTATTAGAGCCCCTAGCATACCCAAATTGTTCAACACTAAGTAAAATAAGAAGTCTATCTTGGAAAGGATCCCAGCTGGAGTGTCCTGTTTCCTATTTGCAAACTTTGAAAATCTCTTCAGACAATGGCTTAACCATTATAAGAAAAACACAAGCTTCTTCTTGAATTCTAGAATTTTCTCACTGAACTTGGCCAACCACTGGTATGATGGCACAGGGCCCAGTGAGCCACTCTGACATTCTCCTGGATTAAATGTTGAAAACAATAACTTCAATTGTCTCTAAAAAAGTCATTTCAAAGAATATTTATAGAAGAGACCAAGGCCAGCATGTATGTACCCTCATAAACACATATATGCTGACTTTTGCACATGTGTACGCACATGAATAGAAATGCTAGCCTAATAAATGCCTCTTTTTTTCTCTCTAGATCAGCTCATACTTTAGAGCCACACCACAGATTTTTTGTGTCCTCGGTCCACAGGAAGCAACATCCCAAGCATTCTCACAAGGCCTGTGGCTTGGCTGAGCAGCTGGGAATAAAAGATCTCTTGACTACAGACAGCGGGATTTCATTCTAGCGGCTGCCACCCAAGGGTAGGGGCACCCAAGGGTCATGTTTTACATTGCTGCTGCCTCTCATATTGAAGGGAAGATTAGAGAAAAGTTTTTTCCTGGAGAATTCCCTTGGTTTGATTTATGGGGGGAGGGAGCTGGATGAGACTCTCTTTTGATGATGCTCCATGGCACGTTAGGAGCCTGACTTTGAACTGCTGGGACACTGTGAACTTTTGGACAGGATATGTCTCAATTTTAAAGCTAAAGGCTTAAACAAACAATTCCAAGTTATGCTGTGCTGCAGCATTCCAGCTTTCAAAGCACTGTAATGTGGATGTCAACAGCAGTGAGTTAGGGTCTGAGCTATTAATGGAAGCCAGAAAAAGAATACTTTGGAAAAGGTCACCAGGGACTAACTGCAACTTCAGGAAGTGAGAAGCTATATTTACAGTCCTGGGACAGTGCAGATCCCAGCTTTCCACACAAAGAATACTTTCTTTCTGCCGTTGACATGTCACCAAGGCCAAATGGATAAATTCTGAACATCTCCTGGATGGATTTGTTACTGAGCTGCAAATCCAAACTTACACATGACAAAGTTCGTTACCTTCTCAGTTCACCAGAAGAACAGGGCCTGATCTCATGCAACACAGGAGTGTTATGGAATGAAAGAATCAGTGTGAGCTCTACTTCACTCCTCTCTCTCTCTTTCTCTCTCTCTCTCTCTCTCTCTCTCTCTCTCTCTCTCTCTCTCTCTCTCTCTCTTCCCTCCTGAACTGTGCACATTCACAGTGGGATGCCCACCCAGGAAGTATAGTGTCAGAGACTGTTTCATAAAGCTGTGCACTCTTGGGTATGTGTCTGAATCTAGATCAAGACAGTGGTAGTCAAGAGGAGATGGATGTGTTCTGTGTTTCCTGTGAAAATACCCCTCCCTATCAGCAGTTACTATTGAACATAGCATCATGCTGACTATCACAAAATCCTACAGGCAAAAGGAAACCCAAGGGTCTAGAGTACCATTCTCATTTTACAGATGTCAAAAATAAGACTAGGAAAAGAGGTAGTCCTAGACAAATTAGATTTCTAAGTCTTATTTTCTTGCATAAATAAAAATGGAGATAAAAATAGCACTTTGTGGGGTTGTGTCCCCCTCTGTTTTTCATAGTATATTCCCAGAACATTCAGTACTTCCCCTGTCATTAAGACTAGTCATATCTTTATCATTAATCTCTTTCTCCTTCACATAACTGTTAGATACATGGAGCCAAATTGTTCCTTCCTTTTATGAACCCATTTTTCCTAGTGATTTGCAAAGTGTCTAATAATCATATGCTGGCCAAATCAAAGCACACGTGTGCCCTCCTCTCTGCCGGCAACTATTGCATCACTCATAAACCAGGACACTTGGCTACAGTATTATGGGTCCTTGGAAACCAAACTGGATGCAGCTCATGAGATAAACCAGTTCTCCATCCTGTTCTAAACATTGCTATTAGATGAGTCTCATCCTCAAGAATCTTACGAAGAAACTATTTTAATCTTCCTAAAAATGACATGTTTTATAATTTGAGTAGGAACATGGGCCTTAATACTTGAGAAGAGAAGAAAGTGGAAGAACAAATGATAATTATTCCAACTTCAGTGGGCTAAGTACAATCCAGATCCAATTTTCTAGACCCAGTTTTCTTGCTGTCTCGCTGGTCTCTGGAATTTTGTTGTCTGCTAGACAATGGAGTAAAACAAAAGGACATAAAGCCAGGGATCAAACTCCATCCTTGACTCACAACTAGGATCCTCACTGCTGGTTCAGGTCTAAAGAGAAAGGTAATAGATGTTCTCCATAGGCAAACCTTCACTAGCAGAGGGCCTAGAGCAATTCTAAACTCTGAGTTTTTAATTATTTAATTCTACACATCACAATGCCTGGTATGCCTTCATTTATTTATGTAATGTGCCTCCATTAGTGATTATACATCCCTTATGTGTTGGAGAATATTTATTTACATGGTAAAGATGTCTCTCTGCCTAAGGAACTTTCTGATTGGTTTAATAAAGGGCTGAAGAGCCAATAGCTAGGTAGGAGACGCTAGGTGGGACTTTTGGGCAGAGAGAAGAACCAGAAGGAGGAATTTAGGCATGCAGATTTCACTAGTAGACTGGGAACAAGTTGTACATGCCATACTGAGGAAAAGTAAAGAGTCAGGTGGCAGAATATAGTTTAAAAAGAATAAGAACTAGGTAGAGACAAGTCTAAACTAATGGCCAAGCCTTGGTAATTAATAATAAGTATCTGTGTCATTATTTACAGCTGGTGGTGAAAAAGAAAGTCTGTCTACACTTACACACCCATGCAGTGAAGACATATGATGAAGTCCCTGAGGTCTGAGCGATCAGTGGAGATGGAAATAGAGTCAGAAAAGAGATAGGATGAGCTTGGGAAGTACTATAGATGATGGGCCAGTGGGTACCAGGAGATAGTGATGAGGGGCCAGTGGGTACCAGGAGATAGTGATGAGGGGCTAGTGGGTACCAGGAGATAGTGATGAGGGGCCAGTGGGTACCAGGAGATAGTGATGAGGAGCTAGTGGGTACCAGGAGATAGTGATGAGGGGCCAGTGGGTACCAGGAGATAGTGATGAGGAGCTAGTGGGTACCAGGAGATAGTGATGAGGAAGCAGTGGGTACCAGGAGATAGTGATGAGGGGCCAGTGGGTACCAGGAGATAGTGATGAGGGGCCAGTGGGTACCA
>PVIH01000738.1:0-232943 GCA_004025045.1 Sigmodon hispidus | reverse complement strand
AGGTTGTGAGCTCAGAAAAGAATTACCTGCATGGAAGGGATTGGTAATCAGAACACTTGACAGACTTACCAAAAGGAGGCATGGAAGATAAGTGGACACACAGGTCACAGGGGTCTGACAGAAACAGAGAATCCTGATGTGTGGAGTTACCAGGACTCCTCAGCGGTTCCAACCCATGAGCTGAGGGACAGGATCCTTGTGAAGATGGTAGAGGGCTGAGAAGAGGAGGTCCTGTGGATATGTGACGAGCTGAGATAATTAGATCAAGACCAAGGCCTATAATAGACCAGACAGAAGCCCCCAGCTCACCTGAAGTCACTGCCTGTGAGGACAAAGGGTAGAGCCTCAGAAAGGAAAAGCCCCAGTGTTTACCCAGCATGGGCCTGACTGTTGGTTTCGATCCTGAGATCAGAAACAAACACTATCAGCACCACACTAGAGTTTATTCAGGAGAGTTGCTGGGCGGGTACGAGGGGCGAAAAGCAGAAGAGAAAAAGAGACAGATTTTCATGTGGCAACTCCTTTTAAGAGATTGGGTGGGCACAGATTTAAGTAGTCACGCCTGGGGGTGTGCCCTCCGTACACGACATGTTCTGCTGGCACCATGTTGGATTTACCATGTGGCCACTACATGCCAGGAATCCTTACAGACTCCCTTTAAAAACTTGTCCTGCCAAACTGAAATGTGCCACACATTTATGGAAGATGCTGACCTCTTGTTTTCCCAGAAGTGACCTGAGCACAGATATGGAAGGGGTGTTCTAGAAACATCTAGGGCTACAGTAATGGTTCAGATAGGCCAGAAGTACAATGACAGCTGTCTTATCTCACACACCCCTTTCTGGATCTAGGAGACACTTTCCCTTTATTGTAATCTTACTTGCTGGTGGCTAAAGAGCTACACAGCACCCATATTCTTACTCCCGGCAGAGGAAAAGCAGAAATTCATCTTCGGAGAAGTCTGGTGCTTCTCAGTCTGTGGGTGGAGATCCCATGGGGGAGTGTCAAATGACCCTTTCACAGGGTCACCTAAGATCATTGGAAAACACAGATATTTATAGTAGGATTCATAATAGCAAAATTACAGTTATAACGTAACAGTAAAATAATTATGGTTGGGGCTCATCACAACATGAAGAAATGTGTTAAAGTGCTAGAGCATTAAGGAGGTCGACTAGACAATGAGACTGGGTGTGGTGGTGTGGGACCGCCTGAAGAGAAGGGTGCACCCAAAGTGACCTAGCCTTGCAGGAGGTCATTCCCTGCATTTGGATCTCCAAGTGGGTGCAAAGTCTGATGCACGTCCTGTGACTCCAAGCCATCTTCAGTCTTAAGATGTCTCCTTTCCTAAGAGGTGACTTAGCAGGTCAGAGTACACTACACTTGCAGAGGACCGAAGCTCAGTTCCCGGCACCCACTTTGGGCCAGCTAGAGCTGCCTGTTACCTCCAGATCCGGAGACCCAAGAGTCCCTCTTCTCCAACAATACAGACCCAGGCATGATTTAGGTGGTTCTTTCCGTAGGCACCCCGCTCTTAAGGTGTCTTGCAGAATCTCAGGAGCCCAGCCTTGCTACATACTTGGTTTACCTGAGTCCACATATCAACTCTGAGGCTCGTCTGCTATGCAATGTCTGTTTTTGTATTTCTTCTGAGCTGCTTAGCTCTTGATCATCCATGTTCCCCAATATGAGAAGGGGAACACAGCCATCTTTTTTTTTCCAAAGATCACTATATACTTATTTAAAAAAAAAAATGAGGTACTCTATAGGTTGAACTTAACTACTTCCAATTTTTTAGTTGTCTAAACCATTTGACATAGAATTTATCCATATATACATAACAATGCTGATATGCACTATACTTTCATTTTACTCATGATTTCACACTTACAAGCTCTTTTTCTAAGGATGTTTAAGTACTTCCTATTCAGATTACATATTTACATATTTTACACTGTGTGTGTGTGTGTGTGTGTGTGTGTGTGTGTGAGAGAGAGAGAGAGAGAGAGAGAGAGAGAGAGAGAGAGAGAGAGGATATGCTTTGTCTGAGGGTACATGTGTGCATGTAGATGTGCACATGGAGTCCAGAAGACAATCTCGGTGTCATTCCTGAGGTACTCTCATTGGTTTTTAAAGTATGATCTCTTACTCACCTGGAAATCACCAAGTTGCCTAGCTGGTTGGCCAGCAAGCCCCAGGGAGTCCCAGTATCACAAGCAAGCATGTGCCACCACATTTGGCTTTTTTTTTCTTTTTTTTTTTTTGATGGTTTGGGGGATATCAAGTCTTATGAACATGCTAGTTATGTATTTATACAGAATAACAGACCAGTTTTCCAGATGTATGTAAACTTATTACTAAACTCTTGAGAACCATCTCATAAAAGCCTACCATGATCCCAGAGAAAATGTTATGTGTTAGTGTCTGCTTGTTCCATAGAATGGCCATCCTTCCTATCCAGAGGTGGTGAGCTGCCTGACAGTACATGAAAAACTGGAACTGAAAAGACTGTGCCTTCTAGATTTCACATCATCCTGAAATACTGCCAAACAGAATGGAAGAAGATCCACACCTGGAGCTAGGCGTGGTAGCACACACCTTTAATCCCAGCAGAGTCAGAGGCAGGTGGATTTCTGTGAATTCAAGGCCAGCCTGGTCTACAGAATAAGTTCCAGAATAGCCAAAGCTACACAGAAAAGCTCTGTCTTGAAAAAAAAACAAAAAACAAAAAAACCAAAAATCCCTCAAACCAAACAAACAAAAGATTCCAGAATGGTGCCTTTTTTTACTCTTACTAATCTACTTTATTGGAACAACTAATTCAATGTAAATTACCCTCAGATAATTCTTCCCAGACCACTATAATTGAGTGGGTTCCTCCCATCCGCTTTCGCTTCACACCAATTTCCTTCATAGACAATATAATTAATTACACCCATTGATTTTTCTGTGTACTTGCTCAGTTATGAATTTTTAATAAATTACATGTTAAGGTTTGTTCTAAGTATAGCCTAGAAGATGGAAGGCATGTAAATATAACTCCATAAATAGCACTTGCTATCCGTGGCATATCGCAACAAGAGTACTCAGCGAGTCACTGCAGCTAACAAGAATGATAAGAGAGAGGAAATAGATCCAAAGGCCATTCCGTATAATAACAAACAGAGCCGCTATGTCAACAGCCCTTGAATGAACCCAGGAAACAATCTCAGCTTTGTTATAATCATGTAGAACTGAGATGAGTAAATCATATTATGATGAATAAATTATGTTTCCATAAAATTTAGAAATTGCTTCAAAAAGTAAAGGGAGACTGGGTATGGTGGGCATTGTATGCAATCCCAACATCCAGAGGTAGAAGTATTTGGGGGGACGCATTACAAGTTCAAGGCCATCTAGGACTGCACAGCAAGACCAGGTCTTCAAATAGAAAGAAGAAAAGAGAGAGAAAGCATAGAGGAGTATCTCAGGGAACTTTAGCGGCACCTCTAAGTTCGGGAGTTTAGAGATGAGAGCTATAGGATGGATGAGGCCTGTTGCCTTGGCATCCCTTTCTTGCTGCAGATCAGCCTCACTATTAAAAAACTTTTCACATGTGGTATAGCAACTTCCTCTGAGTTGAAATGTTCTAACCCAGAGAAAGGTTTCTTAAAACTCAGGAAATAACAATTCCCAAGTCTCAGGAAGTACCTGAATTTACAAGATTTGCAAGTCCCGCCCCCTTCCCACCCAAGGTTAAATAAGCAGTGAAGACTACTGGGAAAAGGAAACTCCCCAGTCTGATCGACAAGCTATCTGTAAGTTGTGGGTGGAGCTCCAGGGTCACAGCTTTTGGATTTGTCATCCATGCTGGAGTGGGCATCTCAGTGAAGCAGTTGCCCTTGAGTCATCCATGTTGTAAACAACCCCTCACACGTGTGCTTGTAAGTAGCTCCAAGAAACTCATGGGTTCCAAAAGCTATATATGGGTAGAATACTTTTTTTTTTTTGATTTATTATTAGTGCCCTATCTGAATTGTACAATGTTTACAACTCCTTAGTAAAAGTCACACAGTCAGATTCCAAGGGGAGAGAGAGAGGAGGAGAGGGAGGGAGGGAAGGAGGGACCACAAAGAGAAACCTGTGAGAATGCTTGGGACATTCCATTTAGGAGAATTTAAATGAAGGGGTGGTGGTGGTTCACCCCTTTAATCCCAGCACTCTGGAGGCACAGGCAAGAGGATCTCTTTAAGTTTGAGGCCAGCCTGGTCTACATAGTGACCATGTAGGGACACAGTAGGGTGTCTCATGCTGTGGATTCCTCCAGGTGTTGAGAACTTGACAGATACTCGGCCAAGCATGTAGCAGTAATGTCTTCAGCCATTCTCAAATTCTGAATCATGACACAAACGGGCTCCACTTGTCCATAGGGTTTAAGGTCAGAGAGGTTTCCAATAGCAACGAAGTCCCCAGCCTGCACAGCTCTCTCCAAACCCCTGGTAGCTTCGTTAGATTTCCTTCCAGAAAGTTCCTGTGCCTTGAGCCACACCCTATTTTTTTCTAGAAACCATTTTTGAGTCTGATTCTTTTTTTTTTTTCTTATTCAACTCCTTCATACTCTTTCAACTGGTCAGTGGTTACTAGAGCAGTGTGAGAGACAATGCCATACCAATCTGAGTGGCCTGCTTGGGAGCAGAATTTCAAGGCCTATAACTGCTCAAATGCCCCTCCCCACACCATTTCCTGGTTTTTGGACTGCAGGGCCAGTCAAATTGCCCCAAGCTGCTAATTTTTGAATTCTGTTTTATTTCATTTCTGTTTTTGAGCCAGGCATTTCCTGTTTGAAGACCACAAACAGGATGGATCCACATGCAGCCATCTCCCTCTCCTCAAAGGACCGTGCACACAGTGAGCTTTTTCTTTACCATGAAATGGTCCCTGGTGACAGCTTTCTCATTTTGTCCCTGCAAATTAGGGCCATAGTTGGTTGTTCTATCAAGCCCCTCTCCCTGCTTTTCTTACTGGCTCATGGTATCTGCTGTGCCGTGACAGCGGAGTAGCTGCGGGCTGTAGCATCATCACCCAAGTCTCTCTCTCATCGATGCAATTGGTAGCAGAAAGACTCCTTTTCTCAAGGTAACACAGGGTTTTCAGCCTGACGGAAGCTCTGCCTTTGCCTGTGATTGGCAAAGCTGCCGTGGGTGTTTATGAATCATAAAATTATTTAAAGAAACCACTGGAAGCCTAAGAAAGAGGATGACCAGTGGGGACTTCTCCAGACCACTTTTAAATTCCTGATAGACTAGGAAATCAAAAATAAAGACATATTTAAATAATATATCTAATATATATAATTGAAATTTTTAAAAATTATTTTTATTTACTTTTTAATTTAATATATTATCAACACCATGAAATGGTGTATCTTCACACTGAGAATGAAGTTTCTTTTGGCATGTGAAGAAATACTGGCTCTTCATAGTCACAAAAGTCCTTCAGATTCCAAAAATTACAACTACGTAGGTCACATCAACTAATTATGTTGCAATGAAATTAGAAATAAGAAACTTAAAAGTTTCCACATATTATTTATATGTATAGCAAAATCCAAAACCGCACTGCCTTAAATAACTTGAGTCTAAACAATTGAAATAATTGTGCTATTTCTTTTCTTCAGGTCTCAGAAAATGAAGCATCACTTAAACTCTGAGTATTATGTATGGGAATTACATAAAGTTGTAAGATGCACAGATCACTGTAGGAGATGGGTCTATAACCAATATAATGTAGAAGTGGACCACTCCCAGTCTGGGGGGAGGTGACTCAGGGAGGGACCAGCAGCCTGGGTTGTGTGGATTTTGTTTCTATTTGACCTGACTCAGCTGTTTCCCACATCCCTTCCACCATAGTGCCCCTCTCTGCATTGACCTTGTCTTTATATCAGATGCTGCCTTTGGTCCTCTGTAACCTTGGTGTCTTGCACCATCAAATGACCTTTCTATTCAGCCCCTGCTGCTGTCTTCTTCTCTGAGGATTTCTGAATTTAAAAAATTTTTTAAAACTTTTTTTAATTAAAAAATTTAATTTTTTTATTTTTGGTCTGTGTAGCCCTGGCTGTTCTATAGCTCACTTGGTAGACCAGGCCGACCTCAAACTTAAAGAGATCCTCTTGCCTGTGCTTCCAGAGTGCTGGGATTAAAGGGGTGCACCACCACCACCCCGTAATTTAAATTCCCCTAAATAGAATTTCCCAAGCGTTCTTCGTGTTTATTGTTTCTGGACCTACTGCCCTTCACAGGCCTAGCTCTGTGAGAGCACACCCTGCTTACTTACCCCTTAGTCAGAGGGTGATGGCGGAAGGTGAGGTTTCTAATGGTGAAAACATATCTGCTTAATGGCTACCCTTTCTGGAAGGTCAGTGATTGGCTTCACAGTGGGACAGCTACAAGTCAGACAAAATAGATGGATGGTAAATATTTGTTCAAAGACTAAAGAGCCAACCAAGTAGTACCTGGTGCTGTTAGATGCTAAATGTAACAAAACATGACTCTAATTTCTTTTTTTTATGTACAAGTCTTTTTTTTTTTATTTTACATACCAACCACATTTCCCCCTCCCTCCCCTCCTCTACTCACCCCATAGCTTCCCCCCTCCCCCCATCCACTCCCGCAGAGAGTAAGGCCATGGGAGTCAACAAAGTCTGGCATGTCAAGTTGAGGCAGGACCAACCAACACCCCTCCCCTCCCCCATCAAGGCTGAATGAGGTATTCCTCTATAGGGAATCGGCTTCTAAAAGCCAGTTCCTGCACCAGGGATAAATTCTGGTCCCACTGCCAGAGGCCTCACAAACTGCCCATGCCACACAACTGTCATCCACGTTCTCTAGTTTGGTCCTGGTCCTATGCAGGTTCCTTAGCTGTCAGTCCCGTGTCAATGAGCTCCAGTAGCTCGGGTCAGTCTCTGAGTCTCTGTGGGTTTCCTCATCATGATCTGACAACTCTACTTTCTAAAATTCAAATTTACAAAGGTAGAAATAGAAGCTCATTAGCGTTGATAAAAAAAAAAAATCAAAGACAATGTGAACAAAATAGTCCTGCTTCTGAAAAGTGGAGTTTACATAAGACAAATGATATACTATGTAAAGGTAAATTACATATCTGCATTGTATATATGGATATGTTTGACCACAGTTTTTTCAAAGTCATGATGGCCTTGGGGTTATTTTAATTTCTTCTTAAAACTTTTGAGTTTATCTTTCTATATTCAACACTGCATACTTGTAAATTTGATTTTTGTAAACAAGAAAATAAAATTATTTTTATATAGGAAAGATATTTAAAATATGCAAATCCTTTAAGCTAACAAATCCATTTCAAAAATGACTTCTCATTAGAATAATATGTTCAATCATATTTCTATAAAGTTTTTATTTTATTGTTAAAGTTAACGTGTGTTGAAGAACCCATTTAATCTTTTAAGGCTCCAAGGTTTCTCTCTAAGAGACTAAAGAATTAATCTCATAATTTTTATTTATTGCTATTACTATTATTGCATAGTTTCAAGAAAATTCACTAATACAATGTAAGCCTGGCTGAGGCCAATTAACCAAAGGTGAAGATCAGACAGAGAAGGTCTCTCCTGTGGCATTGGGGAAAGCCTTTGTTCCTTTGTTTGCAACATCTGGACCCTTTTTTCTGCCAGATACCAGGGATGCCACAGTTTTGGTATTAGAAAGTTTTATTTCAGAAAAGTATGGGAGATAAATTTGTACCAAAGCATAAGGGACAGATAACAATTGGCAAAGTACTTTTCCACAGATGGTTAATACCCTCAATAAAAATTCTTCCTCCCTCACCCTGGGATTTGAAGCTAGAGCCACAGAGATAAGAACCCAGGGTTGGCATTTGCAAAATATGACTGAATTTTCTGGAAGCTGTCTTGAGGTAACACTGGAAGGCATGCTGTCCTGGCACCAGACTAAAGCCTTGACAATTGCATTTTAACCAGGACCAAGGCTTCAGTTAAAGAAGTGAATTTCATACTCATTTCTCCAAAGACTGAGCTGGAGATTTTGTTCCAAATCAGGGGTGTTAATCCTGATTGAAAGTCCTTACAGTGTCTTTGCTGGTTTGAGAATAATCTAGCTGTTCAGAAACCAAGGCATGCCCTGGAGCCAACAGATCTAACTGAAGACAAGGATTCAGCAGAGTGGGGAGGAGTTGGGTCCATGTGCTCTGAGGGATTTCCCACACCCAGGTGAGACTGGGAGCTTTCTGACCACAGAGTGAAAACACACACACACACACACACACACACACACACACACACACACACACACACACACGCAGTGGGAAGGCTGAAGGAGGGGTCCATGGAAGCCTGCAGGGACTCCCATGGCAATGAAGGGCTAGGAGTAAAGCCAGCTCATCTTCTTTCTCCCTGTGGAATGCTACTCTCTCCCTGTGAGGTCAGTAGGGGAAATACACTCTTGGTTTCTTAACCATAGGTAACAATTTATGTGACTTCTTGATACCTAGGTCTTCTAAAGCTCTCAATGGGAATATGTAGTTTAAAATATTTGAGGTTCTTAGTAACCTGGCAACTACACATGAACAAACAAATTCTCTCTGCTGGAAATTGTCAAAAACTTTCCAGATATAGGAGGGGTGGTTCAGTGGTTAAGAGTGCATATTACTCTCTTGCAGAAGATCCAAGTTTGGTTCCCATCTCCCAGATCTGGTGATTCACAACTGCCTGTAACTCCAGCTGTGGCTTCTTCAAGCATTCCAACACATGTGTACATAGCCACACATATAGGCATATATAAATAATTAAAAATAATAAAAATGAATCTTTGGGAAAAAAATTAGCAAATATGTTTGCAAAATAGGAACTCACATTAAATCTCCCCAAATAGCATAATGAACCTCCAGTAAAGTCAGACAATAAAAGACTGAAAAGTAGTATTGATGCTTAGATAACACAATTATTATATATACACGCACATACTTTATAATTCCAAGACTTAAAAATTATCTTTGAAAATATGAGCAGAAAATGATGAAAGGATTAAAAGTAAGAAACTATAAAAAGATTTCAGTGACAAAGGGGAGTGATGTGAACATGACCATGCCTACTTAAGAAATGCTTGTTTTGAAGTCTGGTGGTGGTGCACACCTTTAATCCTGGCACTCAGGAGACAGAGGCAGGGAGATCTCTACATGTCTGAGGCCATTCTGATCTACAGAGCATACTCTGGGACAGCCAGGGCTACACAGAAAAATCTTGTCTTGAAAAAAGCAAAACAAAACAAATGATGTGAGATGTCTTTCTGTATGCTGTGAATACCATTGATTAATAAAGAGGCTATTTTGGTCTATGGCAAGCCAGATTAGAAACAGGCAGGAAATCCAAGCATAGATAAAGGGGAAGGAAGGCAGAGTCAGATGGAGACACTGTGAGCTGCCACCCAGGGAAGCAAGATGTAAAGAGACACAGGTAAGCCACAAGCTATGTGACAATACACAGATCAATGAAAATGGGTTAAGTTATAAGAGCTAGCTGACAATGAGCCTGAGCCATAAGCCAAACAGCTTGTAATTAATATAAGCCTTTGTGTGATTATTTGGAACCAAGTGGCTGTGGGACTCCTGATCTGGACTTCTGGCCAGATGGGCTAGAAACTTCTGGCTACAAACAAACCAAAATAAAAAGAGTTGGTTTGAGAGAGATTTTTTTTTTTTTTTAAATAGCACATTGAAATTACCTAGGAATATAGTACATAGAATATAGAAACAGATGTGTATAGAAACATTGTAAGAAAAGTCAAGAGCTGTATAAAATAATCTAAAGGCTGACAAATAAACCTGAGCCTCAAAAACAGTAAATATATAAGATAAAATGAGAAGAAAATTATTAAAAATATTAAAGAAATAATCGCTGAAGAGGCTAGAGGAGAAAGCTCAGTCAGTAAAGCACTTGCATGGTAAGTACCGAGTTCAATCCCTGGAATCTCCATTAGCATAAAGACAACAGCTAACATCAGTCAACCAACCAAAAGACAAAAAAAAACCCCAACAAAACAAAGGTGGCTTGCCTTTGTAATTATTCCAGAGTTAAGGAGGCAGAGATAGGCAGGTAGTTAGCTTACCTGAAGAGTTCCAGGCCAGTGAGTGATCCTTTCTAAAAATACACACAGGCACACACATACATACATACATACAAGTACAGAACCTGAGGAATTATACATAAGATTGTCCTTTGGCTTGCCTGTACAAATGTGCACATGCACACACACACACACACAATGAAGGCTAATCTTGGTTGTCAACTTGACACACATGGGAAAATGGAGTCTCTGTTCAAGAATTTACTCCATCAGATTATTATATGGGGCATTTGTTTCATTGCTAATTGATGTAGGAGAGCCTAGCCCACTGTAGGTGATAAAATCCTTAGGCAGATATGCTTGGGGCTATATAAGGAAGGTAGCTGGATACAAGTTTTGGAGCTAGACAGTAAACAGAGTCCCTTTGGTTTCTTCAGAATCCAGCCTTGACTTATCTCAATAATGGGCATGGCCTGTAGGAGAAATAAAGCCATCCCCACCCTCCACACCCCCAAGCTGCTTTTGGTCATGGTATTTATCACAGCAACAAGAAAGAAAACCAGAACACACACAAAAATTTAAGAACAACGAAGAAGTGAAAGGGGTAGGCTGAAAATTTTGCACTCCTAGAGAAAGATAACAATGTGGAGGGACCTGAAAAGGTCAGGGTTCTACTGCTGTGAGGAGACACCATGGACACAGCAATTCTTAAAAGGAAACATTTAATTTGGGACTGGCTTACAGTTTCAGAGGTTTAGACCATTATCATCATGGTGAAGAGCATGGTAGCATGCAAGAAGACATGGTACTGGAGAATGAGACAAACAGACAAAGATAAAGCTGACCATGGTGGTGTGTATGTGTGGCCCCAGCGCTGTAGGAAGGGTAGACAGGCTGATCCCCAGGGCTCACTGGCCGAACAGTCTAGACTACTAAATTCCTGGCCTGTAAGAGGTCCTGACTTTGAAATAAAAATGGTTGTCGGAGCCTAAGGCATGATACCTGAGGCTGTCCTCTGGCCTTAACACACAGAAAGTTCTAAAAAAGTGTTTGAAAATGAGATTTTTTAGATTGTAACTTACAATACCATCAAAAATGAAAGCAGTATGCTTAAGAAAAATGTACAGATCTCTCATAGGGAAAATCATAACATAAATAAAGAGCTAAACAAATGTACATACAACTAGAATTTGCTATGAGTTAGTTAACTCAAATTATAAAGATGCAATGTTTCCTAAAATCTATAAAATTAACACAATGAAAACTAAAATGGAAAGAGGCTTTCTGCCCTTGCAACTTCCCCCTTTGTGTGTGGGGGTATGCACACAATCAGACAATCGTATTTGTAATGCCTGAGGAATAATTGAAGATAATCTCCAATAATTGAGCTGGAAGGGGAAGGATTCATTGAAGTGGTTGTAAAGAATTATTATATAGCATATTAATTAAAACACTGGTGTGAAATTCTAGGAGGAAACAGAACAAAGGGCACCTATGTGGTTACGGCAGAGGGCATTATGATGAAGAATGGACTTTTAAAGATGGTGCTAGGGGCATAGGTCAGTGGCAGTGTGGCTGTCAGGCATGTTCAAGACCCTAGCTCCAACACCTGTCACAAACACATACACACACACACACACACACACACACACACACAGAGAGAGAGAGAGAGAGAGAGAGAGAGAGAGAGAGAGAGAGAGAGAGAGAGAGAACGGGGCAATTGGCTATCCATCAAGAAAATAGATCAGATTTGATTTTCACTAAGAGATACATAAAAATTACTTCTGGCAAATTAAAAACTTAAGGAGAGGAGCTAACAATAATATTTAAAAAAATAAATAAATAAAGGATAATATCTTCATAATTGTTAGGAAATTACTAAAAGCCAAAAATCACAAAGAAAGAAAAAATGGTAAATATCAGCTACAGCAGTAAAATTAAGTGCTTCTTGAGACTGAAGAGAGAGAGATGATTCAGCAGTTAGAGAACTTGGTTTAGAGACAATAGGGTCCAGTTCCTAATGTTGGCTCCCAACAGCCTGTAACTGCAGTCCAGGGGTTCAACGCCCTCTGCTGGTCTCCACAGGCAGTGCATGCACATGGTGCACATATACGCAGACAAAATACTCTCACACATAAAATAAAAATAAATCAATCTCTTGTTTTTAATTAAGTGCTTATGAACACTTATAAGTGGGTGCACCTTTAATTCTAGGGCTCGGGTGGCTAAGATAGGAAGATGCAAGAATGTGGCCAACCTGAGCTGTATTTAGCAAGACCCTGCCTCAGGAAAAACTAACAAAGCATTAACAACAAAAGGCAAACACTAAAGAAAAACTAGATCTTGGTTGACATTGAAATCAGGGCAACAATTTTCTCTGAGAAGGAAGACTTTAGGACTTGATATGATAATGATAAATAACTTTTCTTAACCCAACTACATGGTCTCATCTATTTTTCCTTGCATATATTTATTTATTATGTAACTTTGACTTTGAAAATGCTATTTTTTTATTACCATACCAGCTTTTACTTCACAAAGACTTTGAAAAAAGTATGGTAACTGAATGTTCTGCTGACGCTTACAGGTACCCTCTTCAAACAATAACAATCCATTTCATCCTAGTTTTAAAAATGAGTGAGTTTTATCCACACAGATATTTGCCAAGATTTTATAAAGCGTTATTGCTCTCCATCGTGGCACCTTGGCTGAGTGGGCCTCATTCCACTGCCTAGGGACTTTCCTGGTGACTCTGATCCCTTCCATTTGTTCCAGTCCGATGGCTCTGACTCGTGGTCCAGCTGCCCAGATGTGTGGCCTGGGGAAGGCAGGATCTCATTTTCAGCACTCCCTACGGCGCCCTTCTCCCCATAGCCACTTAAAGCTCCTACATCTGCCAACAGGCATAAAAACAGCTCCCTCGGGGACCTTCCTTCTCATCCCAAACACATGGGAAGACGGCAGAGGGGCAGTTGTTCCAAATCCATCATGATACTGTGATTTCACATTATTTTAAGCTCTAAGTCCGAGCGTCCTTCATTCACACCCTGTCACGATGAACTCCTACCCCGGGAAGTTCCAAACAATGGAAAACTCTTAAAGGAAATTGATGGCTGTTTTGCTCTTGGCTTGAGCTTGGGGTAGAATGGGCATTCCAGAGAGCCCGTCCAGGACACCACCTGATCTGAATCTTTTCCTCTTGGAGTTCAGAATGTTCCTCACAGGGGGACCTCACATTTCACTCATGGATGCCTGAAGATCTTGTTGCTACAACACAGACTCACAAACCATGGTAACTGTACTGGCCAAACCCAAAGTTGGACTATGTACATGGCATAGGAATTAAGTTGCCTTAATCTTGAATTTTTGGCTCATTTTTCCTAGCCACATCCTAAAACCAAATGGATTGCATTACTAGATGAAAAATAAATTCTGTCCGTGGGAACTGTTGCTATTGTCATAAAAATACAAAAAAAAGGAGGTATTTTTCAGCCAATGCATAAAAAGAGGTGAAATCACTGTCTTGAGGGGAGTGACATTCTTACCACATGCAGGAAAATGGAATTGGTTGTTTAATTAGCCTGCCTAGTCAGAGGCCTCTTGTTATTTTTAATTGTGTTTTAAAATATCAAGCCCAGGGAAACCTTTCCGGAGAACAATTTGAAAATGTGCATTAAAGTCTAAAAATGTATATAATTTTACCCTGTTACTCCAAGTCTGGCAATAATTACAAAGGTGCCCAATAATTTATCTGCATGGGTACTGAATGCTACGTTACTTTAACAATGAGGTAGAGGTGGGTTGCTTAGACGTCCAACATAGGAAATTGGTCAAATAAATTACTGTATAGAGGAAGCTTTTTAGATCTTAAATAGCTTTAAAGGTCTCTGGATTAACTAACTCTGCATCTTTAACATGCACTTGTCACAAAGTTATTCACTGTCCAGGCTCTCTGTGACATTCCCCCCCACACACTGTCCAGGCTCTCTGTGACAGCCCCCATCACTATCCAGGCTCTCTGTGACAGCTCCCCCAGCTAAGCTTTATGATCACCAAGAATCACTTGTGTTTTTTCCCAACTGTGTTTGTACTGCTATAGTTTTTACTGTAATTATAGAGTTTAATGAAGCAATCTGAACACCAATGAAATAACAAAGAGACTTTAATTCTCCTAAAAATAGACAAGAAGTTTTGGAAAGACTAGGTCAGTTGAATTGAGAAGAAAGAAAAAGTTAAAGTATAATCTGCTGAATTGTATGATAGTAGACAACCATAAAATATTATCAATCTCAGTGCCGCTAAAGCTTTTATGAATAACTGGAGAAGTCCGTTTTCTTGAGCTATTCATGCCAAAAGAGCAGAGGGATAGACTTGAGGTATGAGCCCATCTGAGTCCAAAACAGAGCAGAAAGGAGCACCCAGGCCATCTATGATCATGCCCGAAGTTCTGTTAAGGCTGGATGAGGAAAGGCGCTGGACAATGCTATGGGTTCTTTTCTTTTTTGCTTTTTGGTGACATTCTCCTTTCAAAGGACAGACATGTTACCTGCATCCATGGCCAGGGCCCAGTGTGTTGGCCTGAGCTGAACTTAATTCAGTCAACATTCAAGCCTTGTTGAGGACATGATATGACTACTGACCTTGGTATCTTTCTCACAAGTTGTCTTTGGGGATCTTTCTGAATGACTTTTTCCAATGCTGACCCATGGACTTCCTTCCAGGGAGCCTGAGTCAACTGTGGTATAGACACTCATGACTCAGGCACCTCAGGGGATTCTGGCCTACACTAGTGTCTGAGATCCACTGTGCAGCCATGCTGTAGAGGTGAGCATGGATCTCCCTTCTCTAGTCAATACTCAAAGTCAGACCTCACTGAGTGAGCTGAGCTCCAGTTTACGTTCTGGTTTGTAAGGTTAGGAATGTGGCCTGCCCGCTCTGAACTTCAGTCCCTTTGTCTGTGTTCTAAAGAAGTGATAGCCTCTCAAATTCTCTCCAGCACCAAAGATTTCCACGTCTATGATATGAGTGATGCTTTATCATTAGAATTGTGTCTGAGGCTCTACCAGGTTTTTACTGTGGTTCTAAATAACTGTGGGATGAATGCAAAGAAGCCTGCAGACGAGTATGTTGTACATGGTGGGGGTGGGGTTGAAAATAAAGACCATTAGCTCTCTTACGCCATCCATTTCTATTCTCAGTACCTAAAAAGCCAGTCTCTTACAATCATCATAACCACATAAGCTAATGGGTCAGGAAGAGGAGCATCAGTTTCCTAGCAGAGGGTGTGAGGAGAGATAGCTACATTCAGCTTTTCAGGCTCCTTCAGTCTTTCCTACCTGTATAACTAACTCTAACTGGAAGCCTCTTTTCTTGATGAGCCACTGTTATGGGAAGGCACTATTATGGGATGGCTCTATTGTGTTTTTCTTTCTTCAAACAATTGTGATTCTAGTCTAGCCTTGACATTATAAAGAATAAAATGTTAGCCAGAGAAGCAAATGATTGGTTCAGGAATGGCTTTTAGATGGAGGTAGAACAGCAACCCCAGAGTTCTGTCTTTCCCGTGGAGAGCTCTTCCCAACAGCCTATCAGGCTGTCCATTTCTAAGACTCTACTCAGGGCCCTGCAGTACCTGAGGTTTGCTGTTAAAAGCCTCCTTTATTCTGTGTGGTAAAAAAAAATATCCAAGGAAGGAAATTATTATCTTTGTCCTCCCAAGGATGTGGAGAAGAATTTCCAAGCTCACCCTCCTGGGTCATCTCCGTACCTCTTGAGGTAAATGCGGAGAACATCTACTTTGATCTGGCCAGCTTCCTCCACACACAACGTTTTATTCAGAATGAAGGGTATTCCACCAACACTACCTGTGAAATGCTAGTTAAGCTAATGACAGTAGTAGCATGCCACATACACAGACCTTCCTTGGGGCCTAGAGATCTGTGTGCATCTGATACACTTTCTTCATGGGGCCTCTTAATCTATGTCTGTTTATTCTCTCTCCAGATATCCATATTTATCTGAAATGGCAGCTTTCTATAACCTTGTGCAAAACATCTCATCTTTTCTTCCTCAAATCTGCTCCACCTCTCACATTTCTCGCTTCCATTAAATCCAGTTCCTTGAGACCTGACAGTGAGATTCAAGCGTCTCTTCTCCTTCTGATCAAGTGTCAATGACAAGAGCAATGACGGTTCAGATCTCTAGTGGTAACGAAGCATCCACTTGGCATGTCTGAAGCTCCCATCTGTACCTTCCTTACCTCTCAGGAGTCTCATGAAATATGAGCCACCTCCTATGGTCTTATCCCAGAGAAAGTAAACTGTTACCCAAGGGCACACACGAGAATGAGGATGTGGGACAGAGTCACAGAGCCGCAGTCATTCTCAAATGCCTACAGTTCACTGCTGTGGTGCCGCCTGCCTGGTCCCTCCTCCCACCTCCCCTACCTGGTCCCTCCTCCCACCTCCCCCTACCTGGTCCCTCCTCCTACCTCCCCCTACCTGGTCCCTCCTCCCACATCCCCCTGCCTGGTCCCTCCTCCCACCTCCCCTGCCTGGTCCCTCCTCCCACCTCCCCTACTCCTCCCAGACCTGCTCTTCCCTTCCAGGCCTGGTTCAATGCCCTTGAGCAGAGCAGCCAGAATTTGCTCATCTGTGTAGCAGTGTTGGTGATGGAAGCCAGGACCTACCATAGGCTGCTTTCTTCAGCCCCTCAGCCAGCAACTACTTCCTCCTCTGAGGAACTTCCTGCTGCCTTTCATTTGAACCCATTTCTTGTTTCTTGTCACTTACACCCTCAAGAATTCTGTTTGCATCTCCTTTCTATATTAGCCCCTGGCATCCCTGAGACACAGTTTCCCTTTCTTTGCTCACTCCCTACTTGGGCACCTACACTGGGTTGGCTCTGTCATCTATTAGCTGTGTGGACACAGGCAGTTTGCTCAGCCTTTTGGTACCTGCCACTTCATCTTTAAAACAGAATGGTAATTCCATAACAGTTTCTAAATTCTATAGGAAATGAATTACCTAATTAAATGTCATGATTTAACAAATATAGACTACTTAGAAGCCTGCCAAGCATGCAGTAAGTGTTAGTTGAATGTTCCACAGTACTAGAAGTATTTGTATAAGCACAAAAGATAGACATATGTTTTCTCCATTTTATACGAGCCAACTTCTGTCAGTGTCTAAACTCTGGTCGCCACCTAACCTGGGGGAAAAATAATACAGAAACTGTTCACTTACACCTTTATTTGAAAATGTCACATTTTCACATTTTACTGTTAGGTGTGCAGCATTCTCATGAAGGAGCATAAGTGTTACCACACTGAAAAACTTTGAAATCTGCTCAAGTTACATATGGTCTGCAAGCAAGAGGTGGTGGCTAACTAAATGAAATGACCAGTTCCCCCGGAAGGACAGATTCGTTTCATTTTCATATTTCCCTGTATTTTGTCTGGTTATACTGGCGCTTCCTGCTTCTATGAATGGCAATTCAATCATCTTAATACTTTTGATGATAGTTAAAACAATGTTTATTCATCCAATCACAGTAAAATTGGAATTAAAAATAGTAAATGAACCGTTTCCTTAGATAAAGCCTTTTAGAGCAGCAGCTTTTGCATCAGGAACTTGGCTGAATTTGAAGCAGGAAGGGTCCCATTTGAGGCTACAGTGATACAATAACTTCAAATTGCTCATTGGGACCAATTATAGGAGGGGCAATATGTACCAGTCTAGCCTTGGCTGGCCCTCAAAAATAATAATGTTACATTTTTGTAAACTCCTCTCTAATGATCATATATTTTTCCGAATCAGACCAGGATCTTGAATTTAACTTGTCTAGTGAGGTTTCGCAGGCATTATGACTCTCTTGAATGACTTAGCATGTACAGATGACAGCAATATCAGTTTAACATTTATTATGTACCAGCTACAGCTGAGCATTTCTAAACCAAAACCAACCAACCAAACAAACCCCTCCAAGTCCACAGTGTCCCGAAATTAAAATGAGTGAGCTCTGAAATGATGCCACAATTGAAAACTTCTCTCCTGGACCTCAAGTGACAGATCTTGTCAAAATACACATGCACTAAAAAGGATTGCATACCTCCATTCAGAATGTGTGCACAAGTTATATCTGAAACAGAAATAAATTTTGTGATTTGACTAGAGTCCTATTCTCCAGGTAGCTCATATTTATATGACAGTATTCCAAAATCTAGGGGTGGAAATGTGAACTCTGAAACAGTGGTGGACTCAAATATTTCGGACAAAGATATTCAACCTATGATTTTAAGTCACTTCTAGAGATGAAAAATTCACCCCTGAAGCCTTTCCAAGAAGTGTTCTGACACAATAGTGTGGGAAATATATGTACAGACAGAGCTGGCTGACGGGGTGGGGGGGCAGAGAAAGGGCTACTGGGATAGTGAGGAAGGCAAAAGAAAGCCTCCATTTCACAAATAAAGAAAGGGCAAGAATTCCAAAAGCAGAGATGGGGTTGGAGCAGGGTCACATGAGCATTTGTAGGCACAGAAGGCAAGGGCTTGGCCCTCAGAGCAGAGTCTAGGGTGTGTCTTCTAGGGTGGGGACAAATGAGTGTGTGGGAACCAGAACTGAAGATTGGGCTGAGGCCAGATCGTGGAGAGACATGGATACGGGAGCCCAGGCTCTAATCCATAAACTCAGGTTTTCCTAAGCCAAGGAGTGATCAAAACTAGGTCTTGGATGCTCCGACTGCAGAAGGTAGGATGGTTTTGACCCAGGAAAACAGAGACCAGTGAGCAGGTTACATATTCACCATTCCTGATGGGGAGTCCAGTTTCCAGTCTACCATCTCATCTGCTGTCATAAAACTTGAGAAGATGTTTGTTTGAAACTGGAAAGGCAATAGATTGGGATTATGAGTATGATTTTCCAAAGGAGTACTTGTTAGTGGTTCTTAAGATTCTTTCATAATATAAACACCTCTAGTGAAACTTAAATGTGCACTATATACCTACACATATATACACATGTACAATTTGTTACCCATTTTTGGGTTTTGACATTTTTGACATTAATATGTGTATTAATTTACAGGTGACTGGGGAATTTGTTATTACTGCACATTCATAATTCTTATGCATAATCATAAGCTGCTCAGAGCTTTTTACCACCCAGAAAAGAACTGAATAAAGCCATGACTAAAGTTTGAAATGAATAGTTTTCAAGATCTGTACCTAATCAGTTCTAAAACTGAGGAAGAAGTTCTACCTTTAGATTTTTTCTGGTTTGTCCAAGTTGAAGCACATACAAACATTATCCTAATTACATTTTTTCTTTTGTCTTAGGGGGGAGAAGTACTGAATCCTCTTAACTATAAACTCTCTGTGACTCCATACTCAATTTTAAAAATACTTTTGTACTCTTATAGAATTAATTTTAGTCATCTCACCCCCTCATCTTGCCCTTTCTCTCCTATGACACTCTTCTGGGCAAGACCCTCCTACATTCATATCCTCCTTGTGTGAGTCTGTGCCCCGTGAGTTTGAGTTTCTTGCCTGAGAATGGATTAGAGCTTATTTTCTGAAGTAGAGGAATTTATCAATGGCTACACCCCTGAAGAAAATTCCCCTCCCCCAATAATCACTAACTGCCAATAATCCCCCAGAGGACCATTACCAACAAACTAAGTACAAAATACAATGCATTTAGGCCTCTACTGTACTTTAATTGATTTTTTGGGCGCGTGCAGATGTATGTGTGAAGGGGTGCTTGTGTGCTGTGACATGCATGTGGAGGTCAGAGGCCAACTTTCAGAAGTCAGTTTTCTCCTTCCATTATGTGGGACTGGGGAATCAAACTCAAGTTGTCAGACTTGGAGGCAGGCACCTTTACCTGGTGAGTCCATTTTGTTGGCCCTAAGTAGACTGTCTATTTTTGATAAAGGCAAAGGAAGATTTCTAGTTATTTTCTCCCCACAAACTATCCTTGCTACCCATTACACAGCATTCCCAGACTTCAGGAAACTTCCAGCCTCTTGCTTGGAGATCAAGATTTGGCACTGCCTGTGTGGAATGATTTGGAGTCAGAGGGAGGTTATGTGGGTTTAACTGTTGATCCTGACTTGTCTTTTCCACTGTGGTGCCTATAACAAGGAGATGCAGCTGCATCCTACATCTTGCAACACTCTCTGAACCAAGTAGATACCCAGGTTCTCTATTTGAAGGTACCATTTTCCCCCCTGATTTATGCATGAGGAGTTTTGTCTAACTGTTGAAATTATGCCTCCTCAGGCAAGCTTCCTGACCTGTTTGAGACTCTTCTAGTACTTTCTTCAGCTATTCCCCTAGCTCTTCACTGTCCAGATCTTGAGGCTCAAACCCAACCTCTGTGACAATTCCCATGGAATGAAGGAGGAGAGTCACAGCACAGGACAAAGCTCCTAACTCCTCCCCTGATACACTCTAATCCTGGGCTGTCACTACAGGGGACATAACAGATCTTCTTGTGCTGCTACCAACAGAATATCGAGGTCAGCACACAAGAAAGGTGTTTCAGGCTAAGTGATTAGTAAGGTTCCTGTGACATGCCAAGTCAGATACACTTGTCACATTGACTGGATGACTCACTTGGGAGCCTAAAGACTCCCCGGGTATACATGCTCATAACACACCTAAGTTTTACTGTTCAGAAGTCCAATCCTTCTACCTGGAAAGCCACTTTCCTGAGCAGGATAGTAATTTGCAAGCCACACAATCCGTGGCTTGTGCACAAGGCTGTAATGTGGGTGTCAGAGACACAGCCCTGCACAGATGGCTCCGAGTTATTAACCCAGGCAGCTGTGTTTAGTGGTTGTGGTAACACAGATACCACAAGCCTACAGATGATAACTATGTAAGATCTCTCATAGGCCAGAGGCCACTGAGCACATGTCTAACTTCTTGGTGCAGGGAGAGGGGTAGAATTTACTGGCAAATAAAACAAAAGATATTTGCCAAATATCTCATTTCCTGCATGCAACCAGATGGTTGTGAATCATGTAAAAAAAAAAAAAAAGAGAGAGAGAGAGATTCTACTTAGTTCCATGAACAAATATTTCAGATTAGTTACAAACCAGTAATGTGGTTGCACTTGTATGTATGTGTGAGAAAGTTCTGCATTGAACAATTTACAGATCAAGCATGTGAAGAGTATGTAGTACTTAAATATTTGTTGTTCCAAGATGTCCTGGATGACAATAGCCCTTCATGACCCAACAACAGTTTGGGGGTCTGCAAAACGCAACACAGAAAAGGATGTCACTGGAGGTAGGATGTATGCTTCGCTGTGGTCTTATCCTCATTTACAAACATTACTTCTGTTATGGCTTTGAGAAGGGAAAGTAAGCATTTTCTTTTATGAGAAAAAGGAAAGAAGAAGAGAGAAGACTGGATAGATTCTTGGCTGGTTACCAGGCCTATGAGGAAACTAGAAAGGCCCATGGGCCAATATAGCTCTCTGCCCAACACCTGCCTCACCCAGAGCAGGAAGCAGGCCTCAGTCTCCTGAGCCACAGAAGGAAATGTCACTCTTCAGCACAACCTAGCACACAAGGTTCTGGCACCATCCTCTGGCCTCCTGACAAGAATGCTCACTGACAGATCCCAAGATATCATAAGTCCATCTGGTGTGTTCCGAAGATCAAAAACAAATGTGTGGGGCCTTCCCTTCTTGGACCCAGCCCTCTTGCTCAAGCTCTGACCTGCTTTCAGGAACACTTAAGCTCTGTGGGTAAAGCCTAGACTTGCTCCGAGGAGGGCTGGCTAGAAGAGAGAGTTAAACATGCTACATGGCACCTCAGGCTTTCATATCTCACTATATGAAGAGACAAGACAGGATATCCGGCAGTTCCTCACATAAAGGGAAGGTCCCTCACACAGGAGAGAGGCAGCCTGGCCAGGAGGTTAGCTGCATAATGACAGGATTGTTTTCCTGCAAGACTCACAGCCAGGGCTACATAAAAGCCAAGCCTTGACTTTACGGGGCAAAGAATATTAAGGCTGAGTGACAATAAACAGACTGGGTGAGCCTCACCAATCTAGAGGAACAGTTAGGATTAGATACCAAAGCTGGAGAGGGATGCCTTCATTTTTAGTGTTTTGCTGCTTTAGATTTTGCTCTAAACAAAAAAGAATACATTTAACCCAGCTCTTCTTCAGGAGTTTTATATAGGGCCTTGTGGGTGGTAAGACACGGTGGTGAGGGAGAGAGGGAAACTCCAGGCATCATTTACATCCGTCCCTAGGCAGACACCTGTTTGACACAGGTCACACATCAAATAGAACACACTATCTGCACCAACTCGTTTCACCTGAGCAATAGGTTCAAATGCCAAGGTAGACAGAGAAGGGGAAGAAGTCAGAAAGAGAAAGTTTGGGGAGGGAGAGGGGGAGTTCCCACTTTTCCTCAGGACAGGAGTTTGGCTCCCATTCTGTTTTGAACAATGGAGCCACTGTGTGAAATGCTACATTACCCAGGAGAGGAGAAAGCCAAGTGACTTTGTAACCCACAGGCTTCTTCCTCATTTCTTCATGGATGCCTGATGTTGCGGGTTCCAGGTGGTGAGCACTTAATGCCCACTCATATGGACTGCCCCTACATCCTGGCCTGGATTTTACTTCATTCCAGGAAACAGACAGAGAGCAATTGGAGGCTCTCTGGCTCTGGATTTTATGACCAAAGTGGATTTATAAACAGAACTTAAGGGCCTTCCTGAGAAAGAAGAATTGGCCACTCTTCTGTCAGGAGTTAGGTAGTTATTTGCACACCAAGCAAATAGCTCTGGAGCACACAGGAAATGGCCCCAGAGCCCTGTCCTTTGCTGACCCTGGGAATTCACCTGTGACACTTCTGGAATTTGAAAATAGCTGTTAGTCACATTATACTATGAGCCCTACAGATTGTTCTAGAAGGGATGGTCATTAGAAATGTGTGGTATCAGTGAAGCTCCTGAGAACTATGGTTGTTGGCTTTGTCTTTCCTCAATCTAAGTGCTTTAAACTTGCCTGAGAGAACAGACATGCAGCCAACAGTCAGGGTTGGCCAATGCCAAGGGAAGTGAGGTTAAAGTCCACGTTCGACCTGTGTGCTCTTCCCACATCCAGCACACAGCATCTCCCTCATCACCTCAGTGTGTGACACACCACGGCAGATTATTCCTTTACACTTAAGGATTTAAAAAACCTCTTTCAAAATGAAAGTATTATGAGAAGAGGCAACATTAACAGGCTGTTATGAGCTGAGGTCTACTCTCACCCCAATTTATATGCTGAAGTCTTAATGCCTGCTACTTCAAAATGTGATGCTATTTGGACATAGGTTTTTAAAGATGTGATTAAACACATAGACCTAATTCAATAGACAGATGCCCTCAGAATTAGGAAAGATGAGAATATTGGTTATACTAAGGTAACCTTGGGTGGGAGGACTCAGAGGAGAAAAAGCCCCATAGAAGGGCAGGAGGGGGGCTGAGGGAAAACCACATGAAGACAGTGAAATGTTAGACATCCCTACCGCCAGAATCAGGTGAAAAATCCATTGTCACTTAAGCACCTAGCCTGCAATTCTTAGGCTAACAGAGTGTTTGTGTTTGATCACAACTTATTGTTAATAGACTAAAAAGCAAACCTCAAAACTTCCATTCTGCGGAGGAATGGAAAACATGAGGAAGTGAAGCCTTTGTGGAGAACTGGGCAGTGTGTAAAAGCATGGGGTATTGTCCCATAACTAACTTCAGGCTCCAGCTGTCGGCCTCTCTGAACTTGACTTGAGTCCCCTGTAATGTACTGATTTTAATCGTATTGACTTCATTGAGCTTCTAAGATTAAATAAGACACATGAGGAATGCACAGTGCCCAGACTTAACCCTAAATGTAAACTGTACAAAAACCTATCATGAATTGTAGTTAGGAAGGCGAGGACCTGTGAGAAGAGGACCACCAGGAAGCGAGCTCGTGGAAGGAAGAGTGGAGGTCGGCACAGTCAGAGAGTCAAGAGCCTAGGGGGCAAATCTAGGCCCATGCTAATCTCATAACAAAGATATGGCTTTGCCACCTTGATCCTCTATTTCCCCGACTGTACAATGACAAGCTTAACTACATACAAAGGAAAGAGAGTGGAGGGGAGAGTGGAGAACCACATGCTTTTCCACAAGTTGACTCTTGAGGGACTGAAGAGGGGTTTCACCTCCCTCTCCATAGATGGCAATTACAGGCCAACTTCAGAAAGCTTAAACACACATTCCCTCAGCCCTCTCCTGTCTTTTTGTGAAATAGAATCTCTTCACATAGCTCAAAACTGGCCTGGAACTCACCATTCTCCTTGTTCTCCCAAGTGCTGGGGTTCTCTATGTGCACCACCAAGTCCCCATGCCTGATCCTGATAGGTCAGCTTTGGAACACTGGAGTGCCCCCCTGTCTTGTCTGTACCCAGGAAAATCTAGATCCCCAGTTCAGAGCAACATTCCATCAGACCCTAGACAGCAGAGAGGCATGGGTAAGATGGACCTTACTTTACTGTCAAGGGATATCCAGGAATTTGCTCCGGCATTGCATTCTCCATCGATGTGAGAAAGCTTCATCATAAAAATGATTACATGTATTAGATGATAATTGACAAGTTTTTGAATAGGGCATGCATTCATTCAGGCAATCAGTTCTGCCTGCTTGCTGCCAAGATGCTGTGCTGTGTTTTGGACTGGAGAGGGAAGACACAGTTCTTCCCTGGGAAGACATTCCTGAGTGGTAAAACCATACACATACCCACACCACACTCTTCATATCAAATGAGCATACTGTGGGCCAGAGAATTGACTCCGTGGGTAAAGTGCCTGCCTCTTCTCATGAGGGCCAAAGCTCAGTCCCCAGGACCTTGGGAGAAATAGCCTAGAATGAGCTTTTAACAAATGCCAGGGAGGCAGAGATAGGATATCCCTGGGGCTCATTGGCTAGATAGTCTAACATAACTGGTGGGCTCCAGGTCAAGGAAATCCTTTGTCTCAGAGGAAGTGGATGGCATTTCTAAGAATGACATCAGAGGTTGTTCTGTGGCCTCCACATTTACATTTACCTGCATACGCACAAACACACAGAGAGACTCACACACACACACACACACACACACACACACACACACACACACACACAGGAATGTATTGCTGTTGAGTACTGGAATAATCCCTCATGGAATAATTGAACTTGTTCACTATCAATAAACCATTGCTCACTTGATAACTAACACTATTTAGTGCTTTTCAAGATTCAAAGGCTAAAGTTCATTGCTAAGACAAGGATCCTTTCAATTCTGGGGAGCCAGATGACCCAGGTCCCTTGCCAAATGCATAGCAGGCCCTCTAGGCAGACTTGCAAAGCAATAGGACAGTAGGTACTCATTTCATCGCTCTGGCCAAAACAAGTATTTGAAATGTGGATTCTTCTATTAACTGTCACTCAAATTGAGTGAATTATGGTAACAAGGATAGAAATGATCAAGGCCAAGGAGCTACCATGAAGATCTTCATAGACTCCATCAAGTATGATATAACCGGCAAAAGTAGTATAAGTTGGGCAGTGATTTTCTAGTGAGACTCTACAGGTTTCCGATTTGTATATAAAGCAGAGGGTGAAGTTCAATGAATTTCTTCACATCTAGCCCTCAGTCCTCAGGATTATTCCAGGTTTGAAGGCAAACCTATAGTGTTGATACCACGAGAAAAGAGAGTAATATGAAAAGAATATGACATACAAGTATCCTTATGGCCCATTTTTTTTCTAAAGCTCATAGATGTTTAGAAGCAGATGACAATATCTTCATCATATAGCTGGATTTTTACGATCATTACTCATCTCTGCTATGTGAATCATAATTGTACCAGCTACTTGTGCTTGCTGTGTGAGATAAGGGAAATAATAGTTCTCACTTTGTGTCTGCTATTAAGAAACATACACTAATGTCTCCTAGGGGAAAAACTTTACAAAATCTGTGACCAGAACATAAAAATTTTCCAATGAGAATAGGCTCACAAACAATTATTTTTGTTTTTAAATTTTTAATTGCAGTAAATTGGGTACCACATATTTATCATATTTTTTGATTTTTATAAATATTATTTATTTTTAAAGATTATTAATGGCAAAAGAAAACTACTTAGTTATTAGGGTAATATTTTTTTTAAAAAAGACTAGGTTGTTTTATTTTGTATTTAAAAGTTTTTTTTTTTTTTTAACATATCCACCACTGATCCCCTTCCTCCCCGCTTCTCAGTCATCTCCCAGCTTCCCCTAACCCATCCCTTCATCCATTCCTCAGAGAGGGTAAAACCCCCAGGGGGAGTCAATGTAGTCTGGCATATCCTGTTGAGATAGGATTAAGCCCCTCCCCTCAGTATCAAGGCTGAGTTAGGTGTTCCTCTGTAAGAAATGGGCTCTGAGAAGCCAGTTCATGCACTAGGAATAAATTCTGGTCACACTGACAGAGGCTCCATAAACTGCCCAGGACATTCAACTGCCATCCACATTTAGAAGGTCTAGTTCAGTCCCATGCAGGTTCCCAGCTGTCAATTCAGAGTCAGTGAGCTCCCGATAGCTCAGGTCAGCTGTCTCTGTGAGTTTCCTCATCATGATCTTGACCCCTTTGCTCATATAATTTCCCCTCCCTTTTCAATTGGACTAGGAACTAGACTTAGTGCTTAGCTGTGGATCTCTGCATCTGCTTCCATCAGTTGCTGGATGAAGGTTCTATGATGACAATTAGGGAAGTCATCGATTTGATTATAGGGGAGGGTCAGTTTAGGCACCCCTCCACTATTGCTTGGAGTCTTAGCTGGGGTCATCTTTGTGGGTTCTTGGATATTTCCCTAGCCATATTTATCATTTAAACCATTGTTAAACATTAACATATACTTCCATGTGATCATATTTAGGAATTTTTCATCTTCTTGAGCTAAAACTCTATATACATTAAACAAAAACTCACCATTCCCACTGCCAACCCCTGTCAACTACCACTTTGTTCTCTGTTCCATGAGGTTGACTACACCAAGTACTTATATATGTAGATACAACACTTGGCCTTAGCATCTGGCTTATTTTACTGAGAATACTGTATTAAACACCCAATTGAGTTACAGCATGTATCAGAACTGCATTTCCTTTAGGGCTAAATAATATTTCATTGCATGCATATACCATATTTTCTTTATGGACACTTGGATTACTTCTGCCTTTTGCCTATTATGAATAGTGCTGCTAAAGACATGGGTTTACAAATACCTCTTTAAGATTCTGCTTTTGATTCTTTTAAAATTCTACCCAGAAGTGGGATTGCTGGGCACTAGTAATATTGTTTTCGGAATGCTGTTTCCATAGCAGCTGCTAACTGTGCACTCTTAGCAATATGCACAAGCTTCCAGTCTCTCCATGGTCTCACCAATGGTTGCTATTGTTTATACTTAGGGCATCACCAAGCAAAATGAATGGGAGCCTTCTAAATATGGTTTTATGGCAAGCCATAACCTCAATTACCAAAAGATGGACACCTTCAGAATATGCTTGCCCCCAATCTTCACAGCATGGAGAGAAGGGAATGAGTTCCCGCTGCACAGTGTAGACTTTAAAGATGGCAGGGACAGCTCTCAGTGTTGATTGTTCCGGGACCACAAAGAAAACTCCAGCAGCTGCAGCTATAGCTGGAGGAAAATGGTGAAAATTTCACTGAAAGTGAAGAGAGAGAAAAAGGGGCCTGGAAAGAGGGGAAGGAGGGAGACGTGAAGGGAGGGAGCGGAAATGAGAAGCTTCCACACAGCGATGGCGATCACCTAAATAGAAAGCACAGCCCACAGAAGGGGCAATGGTGTCTGCACCTCCTGCATCTGACTGAAATTAATATCCACCACACACAAGCATCTCAATATAAAACCAGCATAACTCTCCCGTGTGAGTTCTGCGGCCATCTTCTCGGGTGTGTCTTACTTTCTCCCTGAATACCCTTCTTTCTCTGATCCATCGTGCATAAAATCTACACTAAAAAAAAAAATTTCTTAACTCCAACTCTGCCTCAAGAAAAAGAAAGGCAGATCCACAGAAGGACTTTTTAAAAAATGAACAAAAGATTGAACTAACTTCTTTCCATAGAAGACATATAACAGGCATACAAATGCTCAGCTGCCATATCAAAGTCATAATGTGATGCACTTATCTAAATTGTTCTATTATCAATGAATCTGGAAATCTGCTTCCCAGATGGAAAAGGCCTGTGAATCTTTCTAAGTCTCTCCCTATACCTTCCTACCCTCTATATTGTATCCTGGATCCTCCAAAATCTTTATGGCTAATTCCTGTCAGCTAGCGGTTGAATCTGCCTCCTGATTCAAGGTTAACTTTATTAGCAGTCTTGGAGTGTCAGTGTGTGATCAAATATCCTGAAACAATAATGAGCTGGGTTATAATTCTAGCCCCCCAAGAAGCTGAGACACAAAGGACACAAAGTTTTATACAAGCTGGGACTACATGGTAAGATCATAACACTTCGCACCATAAGAATAATCATAAAATAGATCAGGGTGCACATATACACAACAGATTTTGGAAAGAATGTCAAGAAACTAGACCTTTTGACTTGTTGACAGAAGTGTAAAATGGTGAAGCTGCTGTGGGTAGCAGTACAGACGTGCCTCAGAAGCAAACATCCAACTCCCATCTGATATGACAGCACTACTTCTGGGTATTATTTTCAAAATAGTTGAGAGGAGAATCTGAAATAGATATTTTTACTTCCTTGATGGCTGTAACATTGTTCACAATGAAGATAATGTAACAACCTAACCTCCCATCAGGGAGGAATGTTGTGATGGTTAATCTTTGCTGTCCCTGGACTTGAAGTCACCTAGGAGACACACTACTGCCTGTGTCTGTGAGTGTGAGTCGAGAGGAACTGGCTGAGGAAAACGAGGAAGCCAGTAAAGCACCAGCCTTCATCCCTCTGCTTCTTCCCTAACTGCCTAGTCAACATGACCAGCTACCTACCTCATATTCCCATCACCATACCTGCCTTGCCACAAAGAACTGTGTCCCTGCAAACTGTGAGCTAAATGAAGCAAACCTTCCTTAAATTTCTTTCATCTGCTATTTGTCATAACAATGAGTTATGTATACATATATATATATACACACACAATAAACCTATATTCAATAAACCATTATTCAGCCTTAAAAAGGAAGTCTTGCAAAAGTATAGCTGAATCATGAAGAAGTTTTGCTAAGTGAAATAGGTCAGTCACAGAAAAAAGAAATATGACATGCATCTACTTATCTAAAGTATATTTGACTAAAATGGACAAAGTCATAGAAATAGAGAGGTTGATGACTGCCAATGCGTGGAGAAGAGGGAATGTGGAGATGCTATTGAATGAGCAATATTTTTCTGTTGGTTCATGAGCTCTGCAGAACCTGGCAGGGCTATGCTTTATAGTATGGCCTTTGTTAGAAGGCCATACCTCTGGTGTAAAGTTTTTACTGCCGTTTTTTTCAAAGGAGAGGAGAGAGAAATGTGACATTTGCCTCATTGTGCAGATACACCAACTCCTATGCAGCCGGATGAACCCGGCTGACCATGCAGCCTGAATACTAACGCAGAACTCTGAAGATTCCAGGCATAGGCCTGAGACCCAATGCTCCCCAGTGAGTGGGTCAGAAAGGGGACATGATCAAAAACTTGCCACAGGCAGAGACTCCTCAAAACGGTCTCACAAGCTTTCCCAACATAGCGTAATGAGTTGTGAGGGCTATGTGTTATGCTAAAGTCTGGAACATGCAGGTCACTTTAATGCTTACAATGGGAAGACTCATGAGATTTGGCTTTATAGTATATTTTTAGATCAAATGCAGGTTTTCTGAAGCTTGAAGTTTTTAAGTTTGCAGCAAGGTTTCTTATGAGAAAGTCAAAGTAAGACAGTGTCAGAAAAGTTTGTCTATAAAACAGCTAAATTGATCCTTTGTAGAGTTAAGGACACTTCAATCAATATTTTCATCAATGTTTTTGAGAAGAGAGTTAGAAGACAACACTAGCTAGTAGTTAACGTATATTGAATATTTACTGAACACATTGGCTCTCTTGCCCCAAATTTATGAATTATGTATTATTTTTCCCTCCATCTTGTACATTTGGTCTACTGAGATTTGGTGATACTAAACAACTCAACTACACTCATGGACTAGTAACAGAGAAGATAACTAGGACCCCAACTCTCTGACCCAGTGTCTAGTCTTAGAGCTATTACATTGTACCATCTCTCTACAAATTAGAAACAACAAAAAAAGCAGCCAACCAAACAAAAAACCATCCCAGTCCAGCAAGATGACTTAATTAAGGTGAATTAACGTGCTTGCTGCCAAGCTGAATACCTGATTTCAAGCCCCAGGATAGCATGATGGAGAGAGAGAACTGATTCACAAGTTACCCTGGGCCCTGAACACCTTATCAGATATGCTTGTCCAGTACACACACACACAACTGAAATTTTCTTTTAATTTAAAAGTTAAAAAAAAAAAAACATCTTGGGGCTGGAGAGATGGCTCAGCGGTTGGGAGCACTGTCTGCTCTTCCAGAGGACCCGGGTTCGATTCCCAGCACCCACTTGGCAGCTAACAACTGTCTGTAGTTCCAGGCAAACACCAAGGCAAATAAATAAATAAATAAAAGTGTTAAAAAAAAAAACTTAATTCTTTGGGACTTTGAGGGTGTTGTTGTTTGTTTGTTTGAGACAGGGTTGCTCTGTGTAACAGTCCTAGCTATCCTGGAACTCAGTCTGTAGACCAGGTTGGCCTGGACATACAGAGATCCACCTGCCTCTGACTCCCAAGTGCTGGGATTAAAGGCATGCAACACCACCACCTACTGTATCTTAGCTTTTAATAGGCTAATGGAATGGCCATCAAGGTCTCTTCTTTAGAATAGATGCTCTATACCAGCTGTTATCGCTGACTCAGAACTGTAGCTCACTGATGTGTGGCATCGTAAGACAGAACCATACATCATATCACCAGTCTGGGAAAAGATTCAGATTCAAGCTTTGTAATATAAGCTTTACTCTAACCATATTGTTTATACACCATCATAATGTTGAAAAAAATCATTATCAAACTACTGTAAGTCATGAGTGTATACATGGGCTGTAGCAACTCTCTTCTATCTTTTTCCTTTCCAGGAATTCCAAATCTCGCCCTTTGTGAGCTGCTCAGCCTCAGATGAGTGGACACCTACAGTCCATTTTATTTTTCCTGTAGCTGGTGTGTGCCTTGCACCTCACACACCAGGGAACATGCAGCAGGAGAGACACCCACATGGCATTGGTGAGCACTGAAGAGCCAGTATCTCCAAGAAAGGAGTGCCAGAAACACTGCATGGCAGATCAGAGTCTTGAGACCTACCGAAAGACACACTAGCCTCTAAGAATATGAGAATGTATAGTTTTTCTACCCTCAATAACATCTATGATCTATATAGGACTGGCCTGTTAAACATGAATAAACCACACATAAGCCATGATTTTTTCTGTTATCAGTGTTGGCCATCCTCAGTGAATGAGCTAAAAGTCCATTATTCCTTCAGAATGATCTTCAATCATTTTCAACAATTTAGTATTGTTTAGGTTGGAGATTTACATTTTCCAAATGTCAACACAACATTGCATCGATTTGTGTGACTAGTTCTCTCAAGTTTGCATTTAGAAGTGAGGGTGTGTGTGTGTGTGTGTGTGTGTGTGTGTGTGTGTGTGTGTGTGTAGTGAGTCAGACTGCAGTCCATCATAACTTTCAATATCCGGTAAAGAATTTAGATAGTAGGAGGATGGGCTATCTCCACCAGAGCCCTCTGTTTCTCTTGCTGACTGTGAATACCTAAGAATGTGCTCAGATAGAAGGAGAGAGAGAGTGCATAGGACAGCTGTCCCCAGTAGGGAAATGCCCTGTGATACTCATCTGAATATAAACACAGAGGACCAGTTCCCCTGCTGTCTATGTCAGCCATTTTTTGTTGAAGAGGAGCTAATGACCCCAGGCCCCTCCTTGCTTTCAACATCTGGTTATGGCTTAGGTTGGGGAGATTTGTATTTGCCAAATGTCAGTACAACATTGTAGCTAGTCAGTCTTCACTTTGCATTTAGAAATGAGGTTTTGTGGATATGTGTATTATGTGTGTGTTATTATCTACAATAACATAAAAACTATCTCCAAACTCACTAACTTAAATGGCAGCAATTATTCAATTGCTCATCATGCTGTCATTTGGTCAGGGCTCAGCAGTGGTGCATTGCCTCTGCTACCTATAATGTTAGTGAGCTTAGGTCAACTGGGCTGGAGAACCCACTTCCAAGATGGCTCTTTTGAGAGGTTGAGCTGGCCAAACTCACAGTCAGTATGGCAGTGGAGTCTGTGAGGGCACAAACCTCAGGAACTCCAGCTCACTGGAACCACCACAGGAACAATTTATCTCAGACTGTGCCAATTCTTCTTACCTTGGGGAATTGCTATCATTTGTTTCACTTTTCCATTTTGTATTAGCTAGAAATCGAATATCAGTGTTTCTCCCTGGCTTTAAAAATAAAACACAGGAAGACAAAAAGGTCTAGGAGAGAAAAAAATACTATGAATAAATAAAATTAGGAAAGTAGAAGTTCTTGTTCAAACATCTTTCATGGACTCCCAGGGGAGCAAGGGGCCCATGTGTAACTGAGGGTATCTTCACAGATAACAATGAAAAAGCCCTCAAATGTCCTTATAGACATGTCCAATAGAGTGAACATGCTACAGATTAGGTCCATTAAAGAGCTGATGCTTTTTTCAGAGTCAGAAAAGCCCAGAATACAGCTTGACTTTAGTAAACAGAGGTTCAACTGGAATTTCAAGATTTTCCTTTTAATTTGAATGATTTTTTTTATGTGTTTCCCAATTACAAGATTGGTGTGTTTGCTACTCCAAAGAACTGAGTTAGACTTCTAAGTGATGAGTGGACCAATAGGAGCTGCTGTTGCCACCAGGGCCCATGCTTCAGCTGTTGCCAGGTTCCCAACCAATGTGAAGGCATCTTAACAAACATACAAACAAAACCCTTAAGACGCAGCAGCGAGTTAAATCACCTCAAGGTCACAGATCACAGATTGTCAGTGTGGGGAAAAGAATTTATCGCCTCATCTGCCTTTTTTAAAAAGCCATTTGTTGAATAAGAAATTAAGGCATTTAATTTTCTCATTGGCTTTATGAAAGTGGGAAATATAGTTTCAGACAGGAGCAAAATGGGCCAAAGGTGACAAAAACAACACAGATGAGAATTTTAAAAATTCTTTGAAGCTTTAACCTGAATTAAAAAATAATTTTAAATAAAATGATGCTGGCTCTGGAAATAATGAACAAAATCAAATACCAAATCTTTAGATACTGATTATGAGCATGTTTCCTCTGGCTAGATGTCGGCAAAAAAAATTAATAAGGTTTAAAGCAACAACCTTTTTGTTTATTTCAAGTGATTCTTTTACAGCCTGAGAGTTAGGAACAAAGATATAATCTTGCTGGTTTCAAAATCTTCTAACCATTCATGCTAGGTAGTCCTCAGCGATGTGCTTGCTTTGAATAGGAGCCTCCCCAGTTGTGTGTTGATTGAGGAATCTAAGCCAGGTAAGCTGATAAGGTATGTCTCAGCGATCTATTTGGCATCCTTTTCCAGGCCTTGACATTGGTTGAGAAATGCTCATTTTTGTCTATGGGCCTCTCAAGCCCGGGAACAGAGGCTTCCCATCACAACAATGGGAGCAGCATCTCTGTTAGATGCTGTTCAAGGCTCTGGCTTCCTTGCTGATTGTTGTTTTCAACATTGGGTTTTCTTGCCAGTGAGGAAAATGACTCAACACTTAGTGCCGCTGCATTAACACAGAGCACACCCCTGGGATGCAGAAGCGAGAGATGAGACTATAGGGCTGTTGGGTGTCCTCTAGTTCTTGGAGCTCCGTTAGGCTGAAATGTCCAATTTTTGATGCAGTAACTTTGGCAAGTAGTGGAAAGTTTGAAAAATGGCCAGAAAAGAGTTATGAAATGTATCAAAAGGCCAAGAAAATGGGCCTTTGGGGAAATCTAAAGGAACTAAAGCTGTTTATCTCATAAAAGAGAAATATGGGGTGAGTTTTAGGTTTGTCTTCATGTCTGGGTGTAGCTATCACAGGAGAAGGGCACCCTCTATGAAGGGAATTGAGTTTAGAATCTAGGGTGTTCATAAGAGCCTTCCATTCTGGAACAGTCTGCCAAGGACAGGTGTTCATTTTTAAAATAGGGTAGAAATGTCTTTATGTAGTATCACCCAAAGGCAAAATATACTCAACCATCATGATGCTGTTTGGGGGACTATTTAGAGTCAGATGAGATTCAGGCACTCGGCTAGAAGGATAAAGTCCCCCATCTCGGAGGCACCTCCTTGTTTTGTTTTTCAGGGGCTTCCTGTAGCACAACATGAGGATGTGGGCATCTGTGAAGCCCTGACCTCAGGAGCCTGGAGGAAATTGAAGTTTAGAATTCAAGCAGAGAAAGGGTGACATTCACTTGGCCACTTTATCTGTTGCCAAATGCTGAATGTTTGGTTCTCGGGGGCTTTATTGTCTCAGTTGTTGCAGGATCATGACAATACTGAGTTTCTTTTTTTTTTTTTTTTTTTTTTTTTTTCAGTCTTAATCCCATTGCCAGATTTTATTTGAGTTACAATTTTTATTACTTAGAATAGAGTATAATTATATCAGTTGTACTCAGATAACCTTATTAATGAACAAAGACAGATAATTAAGAACAGTGGAAGTATCTCACTTCTTTATAGCAGGAATTATGTTTCATAAGTTATCTTTATGTCTAAATAAACATAAAAGAGGAAATTTGATAATTTACTAGATACTATGTGTAGAGAGCTGAGTTGTACCACACCCTAAAGGTGGCGCTGGTTTCTGCCTTCCACCTTCTCGATGGTGAGTGCTCTCAGGAGTAAACAACTCCTTATTGGCTGTAGGCGAGGATGGTGGCTTGCTTCCGCGTCCTAGGACCTATGGGCGATGTCCACATGGCTTACCGGGATTGGAGGCCCAGAGGGTATTTAGCCACAAGCGGACTTCCCCCCGGGGTTGTTCGTGAGAGAGTGAGTAGTCGTTCGTCTGAGAGTGTGAGTGAGTGAGTGAGCGAGTGAGTGAAAGATAAGAAGATAATGAAAGGCCCAAATAAACTGCAGAGAGAAGGATCCGGTGTTGCGTCTTCCTTGCTGGCGAGGTTGTGCACAGCAACTATGTGCTTTAATAGCTCCTCACCAGTAACACTTTATAATCAAGAGCAAGTTAACAGGATAATGTAAAAATGTGACTTTAATAGGTACACAGGCCAGCTTGTGGAGAAGCTGACTGAGATATACAGAGGAGAGACAGTGGCCATCTTAATTTCCATATTTCATTCCTTTTGCAGAATATTTATTAAGGTTATTTAATATACAATTTTCATTTGACATTTTGGAAGTCCTTTATTGTAAAGATAATCCTTTTGTCTAACGAACAGCAACCAGTGATCATTCTGGACCTCCACAATGGATAAATTCCATTTCTTCTTGAGACATGCGTTTCCTTCAGTATTTCTGAGGTAATGTTTTTATTATTTCTACAGTGTCTGGTGATATACTTCCTTTAGAATGCTGTGAAATTATAGATGAGTAAGTGGGTAGCCCAGCAGATCTCAAGATTTCTGAGGCACTGAGTTTAGGATTGTCTCTGGCAGAAGCCATCTTGCTGCCCATCGTGACCCCCGAGCAGGGGTAGCTTAATGCTGAGTTTCAAATGTGTGGGTCTCAAATGAGACAGCTTATGAGAAACACCTCCAAAAGCAGCGGGACCTCCATAAACCTTGGCTCCTCCCCCTTTCGGGGGATTCAGTAGGGCAGCTGGAAATGAGAAAAGTGGAAAGGATGCTTTGTTGACTCACAAAAGAGGCTTGAAGATTTGATAACAAAACTTGGCTTATTGAAAACGCCGACAATATGTAAAAACTACTCTCAAATCATAGCTCCGGGTGGCTCAGCTGATTGGGTCGAGCAAGTATTTTCTCACTTCCAGGTTGCTAGGCACATATCATTGTTCCTGTGTTGCTGACGAGGAAGCCAAGGCTCTGAAAGTTCATGTTCACACTTTTCCCATCACTTGCTGCTGACCTGTGAGGCTGGAACTGTAACCTAGGTTCCTTCCGGTTCCAGCATCTCAGAGAGTAAAAGGAAAGATGGAAGTAACAGGACTCGGGCATGTAAGAAAAGTTGTTGTGGGATATTTTGATTGCATTCTGACTCTCCTGAAACTGCCAATAAGGTTTGCTTTGAATCAGAGGGCAAGCTAGCAACTAGCTGACCAAAACTAGTCATAGAGCTTTTGGAGGAATCAGAACAGATAGAGAGATGCAGGAAGTAGTAGGGCGGGGCTTACAGTTTTGGAGATGGAGAGTCATTGAATCGTTGGTGGCTTCACCATCTCTCTGATCATTCATATTTTTACCCCAATATCTTACACCTGAGTTTTTGTTGATAAAGAATAATTAGATAAATGCTTTAAAGAGTCACTCAATAGCAAAGCCCTGCTTAACATCTGCAGTTACCACAGCAGAGCATCCAGAGAACCACATCCCTGGACTCCTGTACACAGAATGTGTTACCACCTGTAAGCATCATTACAAAGATCTCCCCAGCTGCAGGCTCAAACACCTTTGCAAGAGGTCTCTAGAAAGGGAGACTCTTTCCTGCTTCCCTCCCTCTACCTGATCTCTTTATAGCTTAAGTAGATTACTGAAGGCACAGGACTAGCTCCCTCTGCCTCTGACACACCAGCAAGACTTAAGTGTCACTGGATTTATGTTCTCCCAGCGTGTACCAGCATGCCTCCACACCCAAACATCGGTCCACCCGCTTAAAGCACACAGGTAAGAACAGGGCAACTGTGACTCACCATCCAGCAGTTCCAACCTGGGGCCACTTGCCTTTCTTTCTTTCCTCAGTCACTTGCTTAATAGCTTGTTAACAGGGATATTTATAGACAACAAATTGAGCCCCAAAGCAGCAGCTGAGCCAATCCCATTTTTAAAAGGGCCTATTATCCCAGCCAATATAGGCAGGTCCTGCTCCCAAAGTACTTGCTGAGAACAACTTTAAGATTTTGTTTTGTTTTGTTACACTGATTGAGAGATGGGTCACTGGACAATGAGATGGTGGTGTTGCCAACTGTGTTCTGGTTATTGTAGCCTATCGTACAAAGAATGAAATACAGGACTCCTTCAGCCAGTGTCAACCCTCCCATGCACACACACCTTAGTCCATCACCAACACTTTCCCTGTCTCTCATTCGCCACTTGCCTCCAGCCACTGAACTTCCTGACCCTCCCCAAACAAGCAGGTGAGCATCTCAGGCTTTGTACTTGATTTCCGGATTTCTAGAACTCCCCTTGCATAGCTCTGCCAGTTTGCTCTGATGTTCCACAGGCAAGGAGGTCTTTCCTGACTCCCACATCCAAATGGCACCTCAGTCACTCCATCCCTCTAGCTTGCCTTAATCTTCACAACATGGCATCTCTACCCACATGTCTGTAGGTGACTGATGCATAAGTGGCATCATCCATTATGCAGAAGAATTAGTCTCTTCCCTTTTCTTAGCATTTGATATTATGCTACATGTCACATGAATCCTGATTGTAATGAAAGAAACTCAGAGCCTGATATTGGGGAAAGGCTGAAATATCAGAGAGAGGAAACATCACAGTCAAATCTAACCCAGCTGTCTTCCAGCTTCCTCAGCTTGGCTTCTGGTCCCTTCTAATGGCTGCTGTTTTCCTACACCTGCCTTAAATACCTTCTCATCCAGCTGTAACCCAATCAGGTTAGGGTTAAAGGCGTGAGCTATTCTATTTGGAAGTCAGCCTTGAATTTACAGAAACACAGAAAGATCTCTGTCTCTGGAGTTATGGGATTAAATGCCGAAGGTCACCACTCCTGGGGCAGCCCCCTCACAGTGCTGGGATTAAAGGTGTGTGTCATTGAAGCCAGCTGTTTGGCCTTGTACTCACAGAGATCCAGAACTCCCAGAGCTATGTGAGTTACCACTGCTCTGTTATCCCTGGAACTCCCAGAGCTATCTCTGCCTAGTTTGACTGTGAATTGATCTCTTGATATTCTAAGTTTTATTAAATATGTAACATATCACCACAGCTACACATGTTTATTTTATTCGGATTAATATAGATAGATGCACAGGTACATGTATATGCATGCAAAGTGCACAAACATGTCCACAGCCACAATTCCCACACCGAAAACATAGTCAGATTCATAGCAAGGTCATAATAAAGTGTATCTGGATGAAGGGCTATTATGTTTTAGGCTAGTGTTTTAAAAGTATGATGAATATAGTTAAAAGTTGTATTATCCCATTGTATGCTGGCTTCACCATAGGATAGAAGTAAAATTCAAATTTTAATTGGTAGCTTATTAGTAAAAGAGCAGGCTCTGAAAACAGTCGCCTTCATTTTGTGTAGAAGAAGAAACTACAATGTGAGAGAAATTAGAGGGTGAAATATATAGTTACCCATTATAATGACAATTATAGCGACTTATATTTAACCACCTGAAGAAGGTGGCCATTTACTCACTGTTTCTAACCAATATTTGGATTTTAAACTTACATAGTAGTACACTCCAAAGAGTGAAAAATTCTGAGAATGTTCTATAAACCAAAAGAAGCATCATGCAAACCAGCACAGTGTTCCAGGTCTTCTACACTGGCTCCTGGAAACCAACAGGGCTGCTTACATTGCTCCACAATGTAAGCCGTGTTTCATGTCTCTGACACTAATTTGCTCTCAGCTAATGTTCTCTTTGTGCACACCTAAAGATGAATTTCCTCCTGAGCTTTTATGTTAACAAATGATCATCTCCTTTGACCACAAACACCCCTTTCTTCCTTTTCCAAGGGAAATCTCTATCTTTGAATTCAAGCCAGCATTTCCCAAACTTACCCAAGGTGCTCACAGATACTCACCAAATTTAAAATATGTATTTATGTATCTATCAATAAGAATAATACATTCAGATGGCCTCTTTCCATCTCCCATTGATAAGCATGCACTAATAGCCCTAGGAAGTCACACAGTACAGAAACTGAATCTGATTTAGCTCAGTGCTTTTGCGACCTTCCTAGACAGAACCTTTTCCTCTAAAAATTCTCCTAAAAATATTAAAGATGATTCTATCAATACACAGAGAACTATAATCTAGTATTTGAACATAGACTTTAGTGTCTAACAAGATTACATATCCCTGCATATTGTTTACAAATGCCATTATATAGCCAGGGAATTTTTACAAATGCTGTAATTGGTTGACACAAAGAAAATTATAGTAGCTGGGTTTGCAGACAAAGTATGAAAATTTTTACCCACAACTACTTTCTAGGAACTGCTTCTGCCAAGTTCCTCGATACCCAAATAGATCCCACAGGAAATGTGACATCTCCACACCCTGGAACCTCTGCCCACATGTCCGTAGGTGTTCAGTAAGTAGCATCTTCCTATAAGTGGGGGCAAATCGTTTCCTCCTCAAAATTTTAGATTCATGTCTAAAACATCTTGAGTGATATTAAGTAAATATTGGCATTTAGAGAAGGTGGGGATGGCAATAGGAAGAAAAGATCAGGCCCTGAGAATGTCATTCCTAATCCTCTTCTTACAGCCCAGCTTAAACTCTCACTTGGAGTCCATAGGATTTCCCTGTCACTACCACTAAGGTCTCCTCGTTCTCCTTTTTCTGCAATATTTTGGACAGGATTGGTTTCTGTTCCTTTCAAATCCACTAATATAGCAGAACAAGGGAGACATGCTGAGTCCAAGACAGCAGGGAGCAAATGCTGGGATCTAGTCACTGACCATTTTCCTGAGATTTTTCTTCCTCTGTGCTTTTAACTGAAAAGAGGCACAGTTTCCAAGAAAAGAAAAAAAAATCCCAATTCTAGAGAAACGAAATGAATTTAGGGTTTTTTTTTTTTCAGTTCATCAGATCTTGATTGCTTTTTAAATGCTTTCAAATTGTACCCTTCTCAAATACCCACACATACATGCATGTACATACAAATACATGCACACACACATTGTTTTTTTGTTTGTCTGTTGTTGTTTTCTGAGGAAAGTATTTCAGGTAATTTATTCTATTTGTCTGTAAATAGTATTAGGTCCTCTTGAAGGCCACAAGCATCAAAACCTGACATTAGGATTGCATCTCAGAAACATAGTTCTAGTCTGGTCCAAACTTTGATGGAAGTAAGAGACTGTCAGAACTCCCTGACAAATAATTTAACTTTCTTGTAAGCATTCATTTCCTATTGACTTTAAATGAAAGAATGACTTTCTGAGAAATAAGCCAACACACACATACACACACACACAGCTGAACTAGCATTAGAAGAGATAAATTAGTAAGGTCGTGAAATTTAAAACAGGATGCCCTTTTCAATGAGCACAGCCACATACCTCTGTGTGCATGCACACTTGCATGCATGCGTGTGTCTGCACATGGGTATCTTTTAATAGAATAATCTGGCAATAACTGGCTCCTCACATCCACTGGTTTCACCAACAACCATGGACTAAAAATATTCTTAAGGTCAGTGACAGAAGGTGCTTGTTCTGTAAGCCTGGCAACTTAGGTTTGATCCTGGAACCCACGCCATGACGAATGGAAAGAACCAACTCCATGAAGTTATCCTCTGGTCTCTGAACATGTGCCATAGCATGTGTTCCTACATACACACATCACATGCACACTAATAACAGATTAAAACATTTTTAAAAGATTTATTTATTATGTATAGAGTATACAGAAGAGAGTACCAGATGGTTGTGAGCCACTATGTGAGTGCTGGGAATTGAACTCAGGACCTCTGGATGAATAGTTAGTGTTCTTATCCTCTGAGCCATATCTCCAGCCCAGATTAAAACATTTTTAATTCAATTTTTTTTAAAGCAATAAAAAACTATTTGAATTTAAGACAGCATGGTATAACATTTATATATGCTATATGCATATCCTCTTTGTGCTAGATACTACCAAGTAGAGAAGGTGTAAAGCATAGAAGAGAATATGGTAGGCTATGTGTGTGCAATACCCCACTTTATACAGGGGACCTAAAGATCCCATCATTTTTGTATTCATGGGAATCTTAGAGCCATTTCTCCTATGGATATGAGTGATAATTGCTCAAACAAAATGCTGTGAAAATGTCTGTGCCTTCAATTTTCACCTCAACTTGAAGAATAAGAAAGATACATTATATTTTTGAAAGTTAATCTGCACATGCCTTTAATCTCAGCACTCAGGAGGCAGAGGCAGTCAGGTCTGAGTTTTGAGGCCAGTTTGGTCTACAGAACAAGTTCCAGGACAGCCAAGGCTGTTACACAGTGAAAACCTATCTTGAAAAACCAAAAAAAGTTAATTCTTAAGATTTTTAAATATCCAGTTAGAAATTATAATATAATTTCTGGATATTTAAATGAGCTTGATAAATTGTCACACAATCGTTAAAGTCATAGTGTGAGGAACACATAGAAAGTTACAGGTTCATTAGAGACTTTATGTGATAATCAGGTCTGATATTCTATATATAGAATGATAACAACTGTGTAGAAAGAAACAGATGAAAAACAGTGAAAAGAAACCAAATCGGTCATAGCTATTTATTAAATGGAAGTATTATTTCTTCTCTGTGTCTCTTAAAGAGTAGCTCTTGCTATTATAGTCCACGCTGGTCTTGAACTCATGATCCTTCTGCCTCAGTCTCCCAAAGGGCTGAGATTATAAGCATGAGCCATGACAAAAGTAGTATCCACGAGGATGCAAGGAGTTGGGGGGGGTATCTTTGTAAAAGCATAGCATCCAGAAGAGCCTGTGAGATGCCCAGTGGGTAAAAATGACTGATGGTGAATAAAGATGCTTTGCTGACCTGAGTTTGGTCAGAGCATCACATGATAGAAGGAGAGAACTGATTTCCTCAAATGTTCCACGTGTGCTGTAGTGTACACACACACACACACACACACACACACACACACACACACACACACAAAGAGAGAGACAGAGACAGACAGAGAGAGACAGAGCGAGAGAGAGATAAACACACACATTAAAAGAAGAGCATCCTACTGATCTCTACATAGTAATAAGTTGTATGGAAATTGTTATAGTAGAGTAAACTATATCAGGGCAGGAAGTTTTAGTTTGTGAATTAAAAACCTATTGTTAAATTTTCACCAGTACAGTTCCTAGGTATGATGACATGCCACTCAAAGCGTGTGTGATTATTAGTACATTCTTTTGGAAAATATGCTATCATCAGATGTTCTTCTGGAGCCAGGCATAGTGGCATACACCTTTAATACCCACATTTAAGAGACAAAGGCAGACAGATCCCTCTGAGTTAAAGACCATCTACTCTATATAGCAAATTTCAAACCACCCTGGCTACACAGTGAGATCCTGTCTCAAAAAGAAACTTTTTCTTCTGAGAGAAAACATATATAATGACCTAATGTTATAAGCATAGCTGCTTCTTAGTATCCATACTTATTGGTTCTAGAGCATCCCAGAAGCTGCATATAATCAGATCCCATATATAAAATGCCCTGTATCTAAAGATAATCTATTTACATTTCCCCAAACATTATAAATACTCTTTAGACTGCTTGAAATGTTAATGCATGATACATGTAAGTACTACATAAATTGTTATGCTGCACTGTTTAGGGGATAATGATGAAGAAAAAGTTGGTACATGTTTAATGTAGGCAATTTTTTTCACAGATTTTGATCTGCAGTTGAATCTTCCATTATGAAACACATCGATGCCACTGGCGTACTGTCTAACCCTCAGCATTCCATGCAGTTCTTATTGGAGTTTGTTCATGTGCACGAGAAAGACGAAAAACAATCCCCTCATATAACAAGCTACATCAGAAGGCCACTTTGAAAAGAAGAATGTGAGTTATTTTCTGCTGTTATTGCTACTATTATTACTCTAACATAATTTAAATTCAGCATTTCAAAGATAAATTTCTATTCTAAAAAAAAAAAATTCTCCTCCAAAATGACATGATTTATCCTTCTTTTCCAATGTGATGGCTTTTGGTTCCTCCTGACTGGGAAATCATAGCATCTGACATCACTGACCATGTCCTTGAAACTTCCTGTTGTCTAGCCACCATTGTACTGCAAGCTTGATCTGTAGACACACTCCTGAGATGTATCTGTTAGCCTCGTGCCTGTTTTTAGCATTTCAAGCAGAAGGTCACTTACTCCTCATGAACAGATACTTACACACACACACACACACACACACACACACACACACACACACACACACACGTATATATTGTGACAGGGTTTTTCTGTGTAACAGCTCTGTCCTTGAACTCACCCTGTAGACCAGGCTGGCCTCCAACTCACAGAGGTCCGACTTATCTCCATTTTAAAAGTGGAGGAATTGATATTAAACATAGATGAAACTTCCCAAGACAAAGAAGCTGAACTGGAAATCGGTCTGTCCTATGGAAGTATACATGTGTCTGTGAACCTAACTTTATCATTTCTAAACAGTGGTGTTCTGCAGAGTGGTCCTGCTATCTCACTTCCTAGACACTCTTCACTCCTTTCTCATGACCTCCTCTCACTTGTTCCAAATGAAATCTAAGCTTAAGGGCTAGTTTCCACACACCCAGAGGCTTGTCATGGACTTAAAGATCATTTTCACCACAATGAGAGCCCAGCCTAGTCTAAGAGAGTATACACGTACTTGTCCTATGCTCAATCAATGCTGGTGTTTTATTATATGAAGGGAGCACTTTACACTTCCAGAGTGCACATGTACATGTTTTTATTTTCTTCTCATTCCAGGAAACGGAAAATTGTTGAGCTATTGAAATTGAGAAAAAAACCCTTTAAATATTCTTGCTTGTCCTGCAAAAGTGTGAGTCAAAAGAAGAGTGGTCTATATTTGGGGCAGTAGACACCACAAATGGTGAAAGCACGGTAGTCAGCTATATCGTATTGTTTTTGTTCCCAGCCTTGATTTATTTAAGAACATATTTACATAAATGATCTAATAAACATATTCTTATTAAAAAGTTATTATTGCAAATGGATACATTTGGAGAATATCCTCCTGAGTGAGGCATCACAAACCCAGAAAGATAAGCAGGGGATGTACTGACTCATTAGTGGTCTCTAAACAAAAAAGTAAAAAGCAAAGCATGCCCAAGCTACAAACTACAACCACTGAACAGCTTGGGATCTGAAACACTGTGGACTGACACCTTGGATGCCACTCCCTCTAGAGGAACACCTGACTCAGTCTTGATGTTGGGGTGAGGAAACTGGATCTGCCAGGAGTGGATGCTGAACTAAGCAATATTGGGACCTTGAGACCTCCTGCTTTTGATGGGGAGGAGATGGGGAGATGTGGAGAAGAGAGAGAGACTGGAGGGGGTAAGAGAGGGAAGGGACCTTGAACAAAGACTTTATTCATAATTTAAAAAAAGAAAAATAGACTTTATTCTATAATAAATAAATAAAATAATAAAAAAGATTTCTTTAGAATTATATGTAGAAAAAAAGTTAATATCTACTTTTTTTTAAAGTAAAAGTTGTCTGGCTAGCTCAGTTGGTAGAGCATGAGACTCTTAAAAGTAAAAGTTACTAGCCAGACATAATGGTATGCACCTTTAATCCCAGGACTTGAAAGAAAGAGGTAGTAAGTTCGAGGCCAGCCTGGTCATGTACATATCAGGATCCAGACCAGCCAGAGCTACACAGTTAGGTCCTATCTCAAAATAAGTACATACAAAATAAAAAGCATTTTATAATTATATCAAGCCTGCTTGTTTGGGCATAGAACCAAGGCCCCGAAGTTCCCTCTGATAGACTATTCATAATTGCAAGTTCATAACTCAGAGTTAGCTAACGTCATTCCATTCTCAGGTCTAATGGTTGCTGTCCCTATGAAAAGCTATTTCAGGCTTCCATTAAGTCTAATTTAATACTACCTTAAAAGGTCTCCATCACCCACTGATGACTGACATTTTTCTGGTAGTGCTTTATTCTTTTATTACAAAAGCATCGAAGAGAGAATACTTTATGTGTCATTTGTACCTTGATGAAAAAAGGTCACTCCTTGGGATGGGTAAGTTCTTGACGCTGCTGAGATGGATTTTTACAGTAACAATGCCTTGGCAAAGGAAAGGGTTTGCAATAGAACAGACTGACCAAAAATAAAGTGTGTCTACCTCAGTATTTCCTTTTGAAAATCATTGTCAGCTATAGGAAGCAGTGATAGAAATTGACTTTTTAGAAATAAGTTCAAAGAAGCCTTCACATGAGCACAGCAGCTGAAGAGGTTGAGGGTGGTGTGGATAAGCAGGCTGTCAAAGCCTCCTCGCTTGGCTGCCAGCGGCAGGCAAGCATCCTGCACCTGGCCTGAGAAAGGCATCTAACCTAGTTCCCAGCACTTGCCACCAAGACTCTGCATAGCCTCAGGCACAGAAGAGCCACACGGTCTGATTACCGGTCCACTCAGTGAGCCAGCAGCTAAGTGATGCCTCTAATTTCTTTAGGGGGAAAAGATCATGATAAAAAAAAATTAGATCCTAAGAAGCCAACGGAGTGCTAATGCTAAGGAGGCCTTTGGTTTTTGCAAGGGCTGGCTCGGGAAAAGAACCACCATGCTGCTCTTCTAAGAGGATGGAGGGATGGGGCCAGCAACCAGGAAGTTTTATTCTGCTCTCAAATCCACCCTGACTCCACGCTGGCTCAGCTATGCAAACAGCAAACCCTGCATGGATGCTTGTTTGCACACTATCCGATATCAGTGCATTCCCAGCGAGAAAGAGGAAGCCTAGGCGTAAGCAAATTACCTTCTCTTAGGTCAAAAGCCTCCAATTAGTTTTTAGCACAGTCTTTATTTACAGCCTTAATACAGCATCGGAAGGGTTTGCCTATGCTCTTTAAATCCCAGACAAGACTTTTGATTCAAGAAGAATATTTAAAACTTGCTAAGTCCCTACCTCTTCCTTAACTTCCATAATGCTTAGTTTTTGTTTGTTGTTTTTCTGTAAGCTCTATGAGAAGTTTGCATAATATATTTCAATCATATTCCTACTCACCCACCCCTTCCCTACCTAAACAACTTTGTGTTAACTCTCCACCCACTCTCTCTTTAACCCATCAAGTCCAATTTGTGCTCCTCAACTGTTCTTGGACATATGGCCTTCTACTGCAGTGTAGTCTGCCTACGAAGGGCCATACCCATAAAGACAACCGACCATCCCTCTCCCAGCATCTACCAGCAACTCCTCAGCTAGTGGTGTTCATGTCTACCTACCTCCCTCACTCCATGCTGGGATTTTTCTGGCTAGAGTTTACACCGGGCTAATGCATACTACTACGGCTGCTGTGAGTGCATATGAGCAATTGTCCTGCTGTGTTTAGAAAACTGTTTCCTTATGGCTATCCATCACTCCTGGATCCTATGACCTTTCCACACACACCCCCCCCTTTTCACATGACTCCTGAGGCTTGGAAGGAGGATTTGTGATATATATATTTCTAATTTAGGAATAGGAATTCTTCAGTCTCTTATTCTCTGCAACTTGACTAGCTGTAGATCTACTACAAAAAGATTTTCTGATGGGGGTTGAAAAATGTATCAATCTACGAGTATAGCAAGAAGTCACTAGCCGTCAGTTTAATACTAGGTCCATTTAGCAAAATTATAGTAATAGATTCTCCCTGAAGATATGTACCTGTCTAGTCACAGGTTCTTGGCCTCAACAAGAGTGCCAGATGTGTTTTTTATTTTGTAGAGCAGACCTTAAATCCAATCAGAAAGTGGTTGGCTAGTTCCATAACATTCATGCCACTACCACACTAATGGGCATATCTTGCCAAGCTGGTTATTGATGTAGTGTGTAGGGTTACAGCTGGGTAAGATGATGGTTTCTTTTCTCCTCTGGTAACATGAATAGCACCTTCCAGCTCTGTGAAAGCTAACCAGAGAGGATAGAGCTTCCAAGTGAGTATGAGTTTGGTTTCTCTATGTTCCATAACTCAAATATTTGGTGTTTTCAGCAATAGGGTATTTGACATTAAGGTCTAAGGGGTAATCCAGGGCATCAGTGATAGTCTGAAGCGTTTGAGTGTCTATGGGTACTAGCTGGTCAATAGCTCCAAAGAGGCAACCTAGTAACAAATACATGTGGAGAAAAATGGAACACTTATTCTCTCTTGATAGATGTGTAAACTGGTGATGCCACTATGGAAATCAGCATGGAGGTTACTAAAAAAACTAGAAATATGATTCAGCTTGGCTACTCTTAGGCATATACCCAAAGGACCTCTACTGTACTGTAGAGAGCCCTACAATTTTCATTGTTTCTCTATTCACAATATCCAGGAAATGAAAGCAACCTAGATGGTCATCAGCTGATGAATGACTAATAAAAATATGTGGTACATATACATAACAGAATGTTATTCAACTACAAAGAAAAACCAAATCATGAAATTTTCAGTTGTATGATGTTGTGTAACAGTTTGCTTTGAGATAGAAATATTCCATTCTTCAGGGAAGCTCCTTAATAATTTCAGGAAGTCCATGAAACTGAATGGATTCATTGGGCCCCTCCCTGCAAAGTAAGCGATAAAAGCTTCAGAGAAGACTCAGAAAAGCCATGCTTCAAGGAAGACTCTGAGATCAGACCAGCTGCCAGGAAGAAGCAGAAACCAGCCCAGCTGGGCTGCCTGGAAGAGCTTTAGACCAGTCACCTGGAAGGGACATCCTTTCCCATCTGGGCTGCCTGCAGGCTGTGCAGTGTGCTCCAGGTTTCCCAGCTTTTATGAGCTCTCACCGATGCTGGGGTGGGCTCTGTTGATGCAGCTGCCTTTGAGTCATTTCTGCTCCTGTCAGTAATTCCTCACCCATGCTCCTGTTAGTAACTCCAATAAAACCTTTTGCCTCACCAAGTTGGACTCTGCTGGTGTCTGTACTCTGCTCTGTTGTCAGATCCCTATCTGGGGTAAATAGATGTGTATGGTGAGTCTCCCCAGGAATAGTTTTGTCACACAATATATAAATATAGTTGGAAACAATCATACTCGCTGAGGTAAGCTGTAGCACAAACCCTAACTGGTCTTAATAAAAACCTGGAGCCAGATAGCAGAGTAAATGCTGAAAGATCAGAGAGACAGAGGAGCCAGCCGCTAGAGAGATTTCTCATCTTTACTGAATCCTCAGGCTGAAAGGTTGAGCCCCGTCTCCTCCTGCCTTATATTTCTCTCTCCGCCCAGCCATATCACTTCCTGTTTCAACCTTCCTAGTGCTGGGATTAAAGGTGTGTGTGCCTCCCAAGAACTGAGATCAAAGGCAAGAGATCCCAAGTGCTAGGATTAAAGGTGTGTGCCACCACTTCCTGGCCTCTGGCTAACTAGTGTCTGGCTTTGCCCTCTGATCCTCAGGCAAGCTTTATTTGTTAGAGCATACACAAAATATCACCATAGTAACCCAGACACAGAAAGACAAATGTCACATGCTCTCTCTCATCTGTGGATGTTAGCTTTGAATCTTCTGCTGTGTGTTAGATTTGGAATACACGCTGAGGTTAGGAAATTAGTAACGAGCCATGGAGATGGGAGTGCTTTAAAGGAAGAGAGATAGAATTCTGTGATATAAAAGCTTAAAGGGGAATAGTGGAATCAGGAAAGGGTATGGGACATTAAGGTAGAGGGACATAGGGAGGGAAACTCACTACTATAGGCTTCCTAAACACACACACACACACTCATACACACATATACACAGTCACACACACACATACTCACACACACATTTGCACATACACACTCACATACATACTACACATACACATACTCACACACACATTCACACATATACATACACACGCATTCACACGTACACACTCACATACATACTACACACACACATACACACACATTCACACATACAAACTCACATACTACACACACATCACAAAAACACACACTCACACACATACACACTGATACACACATACACAGTCACACACATACTCATACACACACATACACACACACACACACACACACCACAACACACACACACACAGGTGGGAAGTTCAATAGTTACCTTATAAAGGGACAATGGCCCTCCCAGACTCCACAGGTCACAACCCACTTTGAAAGCAAACAGGAAATACTGAAGTATAATTCATTCCTCTACCCTGCCCTCCCATCTCCAACCACAATTATACTTTAGCATTTCCTGAGTCGTCTCTTCTACCTTCAGTGGGGCACTCATCTTGTCCTCCAGCAAGGGAGACCTTCCATCTGACTCTTACTACCTGAAGCTGCACTGTCCACCAAGGTAGCCATTAGCACATGCAGCTTCCCAAGCCCCCAAAAGTAGCAGATCGGAATGGAGATGTACTTCAAGGACAAAATCTACTCTTGTTTCAAAGCATAAGAGGAAAATATTTGGGCATTAGTTCTTTATTTCAGTTATATATTCAAATGATACTATATCAAAGGTAGATTAAGTAAAGCAGGATTTAAATTAATTTTATTTTAAATTTGGATAGTAGATAATGTGCCTCATTTTATTTCTACCAGTCCTTTCCATTCCTTGTAGTATGCTAGAATTGCTGGAGAGCTTTGGAAAATGACTTTCTGTAATCGAGGTACTTAAATCAGGCTATCTGGGGTTGGGATTCAGCGTCAGTACTTTTTATTCTTATCTTTGGAAAGCTCTCTGGTAACATTCATGTGTAGTCAGCCCAGGAGGACAGTCCCCTGAGCTCTGGAATTTTCTGGTTCTCTAAATTTAATGGTGGTTCTTGCAGGTCAGACATTCAGAGCTTTAGTTTGCTTTCTGTATAATCAGCTTCGTTCAGACCTCTTTCTACCTAAAGAAACAGTGAAATATCTTGAGTTATGCAAGTTAGAATTTTGTTTGGCTTATTTTTAATGAGGTTCACATGAGTCCAATATGCTGCCAAGGCTTGGAGCTTTAGAGGGAGGCAGAGAGTAAAAGCTTATTGAATTTGAGATTGATGAGTAATGTGATCTTGCCCGGGGCCTCTTACACTTCTTTCTTCTTGGAGATACCTGCTTTGTTCTTAGTGGTGACATGAAATGCATCACACTACTTCTCAGATTTGAATGTGCTAGAGAATCACCTGGGAACCTGGCTAAAACTGGCCGATACTGAATCAGTAGATCTGAGTATGGCTGAGGTTCTGCGCTCCAAACATGTATCCAGGGAATGCCAGTGCTGCCCCAAGGGATGCTCTGTGAGGAACAAGGCACCAGGCTAAGGGATCTGGCTCTGAATCACATGGTGGGTGCACACTGTGCAACAGCTTATGCTGTTGGCTTTCTCATCGTAAGAAAGCCAATAGCATAAGCAATTCCTGGTGGTGCACAGCTGAGATGCAGATGTGGCTTCCAATCATAGTGATCTGGACACATATTTATGTACGAATTGAGGTTCTTAAGAGGGGAGGGGCTTTGGTCTTTGGCATGACCCCGACTGTGTCAACAATACACATTCACTCAAGGCCTCCTCAGCTCCCCACATACCTCCATCATAAACCAAACCTTCTGTCCTTTTCACTCGAAGCTGCTTGCTGTTTCATTCTCCAATTCTTGCGCTTCCCTTTTCTCTTAAACCCACGCTGGCCTTAATGTTTGTACCCTTGTCGGTAAGGCGAGAGCTCCCCAGTACTAAATCCTACGTTTATTTTCTAGTCCTTCTCTAAGTCCATGCCCCCCAGCACCCACCCTTTTGCCTGTTCACCTTCTTTGCTATACTTGCTTTCTTGGAACAGCCCACTTCCCGGTTATCACCGTTCTCACCTATCCAGGACCCTCCATGGCCTCATCCCCCAGTCATTTAGACAGGGTCAGGCACTTTCTCCCTGTCTGTTACTCGTGTCTTTTGTGATTGCCCAAGGTCATCCTGCCATCTGCACTGGTTGTGCCCTGCCAGCCAGGGCACATCTCCAACTCCAGACTCCGGGGTCTGTGCCTCCTGGATGCCCTCTTCCTGGGCATCAATCTTACACAATATAAAACAAACCTTAATATTCTTTCCTAAAGTGAGTTTACTCACAATCTTCTCATTTGAAAGCAACTTTCTTTCTTTCTTCCTTTCTTTTAGTTTCTTGGGTATGCATAAAAAACAAACAAGCCATCGCTATTTTTAAAAATGTATTCATTTTATGTGTCTGTTTTTCCCACATGTATATATGTGTACCATGTGTGTGCCTGCAGAGTTCAGAAGAAGGCATCTGATCCCTTGAAACTAGAATCACAGACAGCTGTGAGCTGACATGAGGATGCTGAGAAACAAGCCTTGGTCCCCTATAAGAGCAACAAGTGCTCTTAACTTTATTCCCAGCCCTCTGCTCTAATTTTTCATACCCTACATTAAACAAGAAGAAGCGTATATGGCCCAACATTTAAAACAAGAACAGAATTTGGATCTCGAGAACCAACATAAATGCCAGTGGGTGTGGCAGCCTGCCTAGAATACTACTAGCCTTGGACAATGGAGACACAGGATCCCCAGAACAAGCTGGCTAGCAAGACAAGCTACATCAGTGAGCTCTGGGTTTGATGGAGAAACCTATCCCAAAGAATATGATAGAATATCGGTGGAGGAAGATTCCAGATATCATCCTCAGCTCTTCACAAGTATTGCCACACATATGTGCTCACACACTCAAACTTGCACACTTGCATGTGCACACATACACACACAGAGAGACAGAGAGAGAGGCAGAGATGGGGACTGTGTGTGGGGGGGGACATACACAAGAGGAAAAAGCCTGGCAGAAAAATTCCACTCAGTTTCCTCCAGGACAGATGTTCTTCACAGCACCTCCTTCTCCAGAGTCTTAGTCCCAGCCATGGGAAGCCCCCTCTCCCAGGTTCCTGTGAGCATCACCTCATTTGTCTTCTCCTGTGTGCTGTTCCCATCTAAAGTTCACCCTCAGAGCTTCAGTGTGGAGATGGGTCCTCTAACTCACGGTCATCCTTTCTGTGCTCGGGACTCCCAATGGCTTCTTGTCTTTGAGCCAATCTCTAAATGACATACAAGCCTGATGGACTCTGTTTTATCTTTAATGCCTGTCTTTCATTCCTGCACATTACTGAGGCCACCCTGGAATTGAATACTCCATCACATGGCTTTTCACTGGGTGATTCCTCTGCTAAAATATTCTTGTCTCATTTATCCAAACAGCAAACCTTTGGCTTCTCCAAGAACTTGTTCAGTGGGCCTCCTTATCTTTCAGGAATAGAGGCATAGCTCAATGGCAGCATGGATAGGACCCTGGATTTGAATCCCAGCAATGCAAAAGTTAAATAAGTGCAGTGTAGTGGGATTACGTTGTATTGTAAATAATTATCATTCCTACTGGTTTAATAAAAATGTTGATTGGCCAAAGGCAGCCAGGAAGTGTGGGTGGGGTTATCAGACTAAGAAAACTCTGGGAACATCTCAGAGCAGGGCAGATATGCCACAGAGATGCAACTGAGACATGACAAGGAGACGGCAGCAGACACAGAGGAAAGAAGCTGAAAAAAATGGGTTAGTTTAAGAGTAAAGAGTTAGCTAGCAATATGTCTGGGCCCTAGGTCAATCAGTGTAAAAATAGTACAAGCGTCTGTGTGATTATTTGGGTCTAAGTGGCAGTGGGGCTGAGACTGGGTCCAAGCCTTAAAAGTAGGCCTGGAAGACTTGGCAAAAACAAATGACTACAGTGCAGTACCTTTTATCACATTCTAACATCTTCTGATTAACTTAGCACTTTATTCATAGATGGTCTGTCTCTTCCCCCAGGCTCTAAGATGAGAAGGACTTCCCAATACTTCCAGCCATACACAATACACCCATGTTGAATAAACAAATCAATGACATTATTTTTTTAATGTTCTCCAGCTCAGTACTGTATACCCAGAGGCATCTGGTAAATTTTCTCTGCACAAGAATGTGAAGCCATTCTGTAACTTTTTAGTTTATGTTGTTATTTCTTTTTTAAATACTATCTCAGGCTCTCAAGCCAAAAAGAAAAAACAGAGTGGGCTATGTATATATAGGTGTGTGCAGTTTCATGTATGCTCCTATGGGTACAGGTGTACATGCATGTGTGTGCTCATGTATATGTAGGTCATAGGTCAACCTAAGTGTTGTTCCTGGGGCAATTTCCACCTTGATATTTTGAGACAGTCTCTTGCTGAGATCTGGGGATAGATGATTAGACTAGGCTGGAGGGTCAGCAAGCTCCAACAGGATCCTCCCGCCGCCACCTTCCCAGTGTTGGGATTATAAACACAGGTCACCAGACCTAGTTTTTAACACAAGCGCTGGAGCTAGAACTCAGGGCTCCTAATACTTTGGGCCGAGTACTTCTCTCACTTAGCTACCTCCCCAGCCCTAACTTGCTTTAATATAGACACGTTACACAGGCAGGCACAAGAGACCTTCTCTTGTCTCCTTACACTCATTGCCCCACACAGTGGGGCATCAAGCCCTCAGCTCTGGAACCCTTAACCCTCTAGCTCAGTGGTTTTCAACCTGTGGGTCATGACTCCATGGAGGCCGTTGAATAACCCCTTCCCAAGGGTCACCTAAGACCATAGGAAACACAGATATTTATGAGTCATAATAGTAACAAAATTACAGCTTTGAAGTAGCAACAAAATTATTTCATGGTTGAGGGTCAGCACAATGTGAGGAGTTGTATGAAAGGGTCGAACCATTAGGGAGGTTGAGAACTCTGTTCCAGCCATTACCGTGGGCAGCGTGTATGCACTTGGCTTTTCCTTGATTTCTATGTCCGCTTCTCTAAAGCCACAGATGTCAGCAACTGGCAGGACAGCGAGGCGGTAAGGGCATAGTGGCTAAAGAATCGGTAGATAAAAAGGCTGTCACTTTGTGTCTATGTGTCACACAGAGCCATCTGTCCTTCCTCATTGCAGCCTGTACCTCCTCGTCATCCGGGAGCTTTCTAAAGCCATAGATATTCTTAGACCCCATTCCAGGGCTACCAAGTTGGAATCTCTGAAAGGTGGGTCCGGGTGTGTGCACTGAGCTCTCTGGATTGTACAAGCTTCAGCAATACCCCGAGAGTTCCCATGATCTTAGTCAAGTTCAAAAGGGCCCCTCAACCTCTTGGCCAGAAGTTTAGGGAAGGGGTGAAGCTGTGGTGCATGAGAAGGACTTTTGAGGGACCAACCTGGCTCCTGTGAGCTAGAGACACACCTCACTGTCTGCCAAGCAGTGCTCGGGACGTGTGTCAGGGTAGAGGCTCTGAACTACAAAGTCATCCTCTTCACAGATGAAAACAGAGAGGCTGTCATTTGCCCAAGGTCACACAGCCGGCAATTAGCCGAACTGGGATTCAGGTTGTCAGGATAGTCCCAGAGTTCCTGTCACCCCTTATGCTGTGTCCTGACTACCTAGCCTTTGGTGATCTGCCTACAATGTATGCCTTAGAGTCGCTACTCACAGCTCTTTCCTTCTTGCTAACCTTCTCACTGCAAGATAAAACTCTTTCAGAAAATCACACTAGTGCACAGCTTAGGGAGCTGTCATAAGGAGAACCCCCAGTCACCCTCAAAATACCTGCATGTGCCCTAATCAGGTTACTGTCTTTCCTGCAACACAAATCTCACCACCACTGACTTCCAAGACGCCATTTGCTCATGTTTCCTCCTGCTGTGGGAGCACGAAGGTGTATTCCTACCATTGGAAAGCTTACCTGTTCCTAGCTTTGGCCTGGCTGTGAGTATCTTATGTTCATCAAGTTCCTTTTCTATTCCTTTCCTTTTTTCTTTTTCTTTTCTTTTTTTTTTTAACTTTTTAATTTATTCTTGGTGGGTTTCACAACATGCATTTTGATCCCATTCATTTTCTCATCCCTGTGTATCCACCCTCTGTCCTGGAAACCTATCCCCACCCCCCAAATAACATATAATTCAAAAGAAGGAAAAAAATAAAAAAAAAATTATTGTGGTAGATGTGGTGTTACATGGTGAGTCACACAGTGTACCCTTTTATCCACATATCTTTACTTGCAAGTGTTCATTGCAAAGAACCATTGGTCTGGTTCAAGGCTTCTGGTTTCTGCTACAGTATGGATGCTGGACCCTCAATGGGCCTCTTTTTGGATAGCCTGTTGATGCCTGTGTCCTAAAGATCCTGCAGGTTCGATCTGTGTAGGACTTCCCCCTTCTCATGTTCCAGCAGTGCTTGCAGGGTTGATCCACCCTCCAGGTCTCCCCAGCCTCCCCATCTGAATGAGCTCTCCAGCATTGCCCCAGCTAGTTCACCCTATGCAGCAAGGATGGAGTGGGTTCTCCTGCTCTCACACCCTCAGTGCTGCAGCTGGTGAAGGGCAGGTTCTGTCCCTTTCTTAATACTTCCTGGACATCTGGCCTGTAGACTTCCTACCATCTGCCCCTGCTGATTGCACACCCATGGAACAAATCACCATGTTCTTCTCTGCTTTCCAGATTTCCTCAAAGATGAGCTGGATTTGGCTGAAGAGCTGGTGAGTCTCTGGTTTGGTCTTTGGCAAGCTCCTGGGTGGTAATTTGTCCTCTCATCCCGAGCCATGTAATGTCTGGCTGTTTCTTTTTCTCATAATAGCAGCTGTCAATATTCTATGCCAAGACACATTCATTCAGACTGAAATGTAAGATCATGGGATCTAATCCTTTCATTTCTTTCTCATTTATTAAATATTCCATTGGAACACACTTAAAAAAATTAGGTTTTTTCTTAAAAACACAAAATTGGAAATTATAATATACAAGCAAAAGACAAGTAAGACAAAAATAATACCAAAACAAGGCAATATAAGACAAAAAATCTACAAAAATACCAATGAGTGTGTTTTGTGTTGGCCATCTATATACTGCTGGGCATGAGGCACCCTTAAGTGTGGCTAATATGCCTAGTGAGATTCAATTGCATTTTTCTTTGGTTTGTTTCATTCTTTTTAAATTCTGTTTTTGCTGTTGCCTGTTCTCCGCAGAGAAAAACAGAAGGAAAGGGCATGGAGTTAAGTAGGTGGGAAGAAGAGAAGGATCTGGGAGGAGTTGGTGGAGGAGAAACTGAGGTTAGAATATACTGTATGTCAGGGCTGGAGAGATGGCTCAGTGGTTAAGAGCACAGTCTGCTCTTCCAGAGGACCCGGGTTCGATTCCCAGCACCCACATGGCAGCTAACAACTGTCTGTAGTTCCAGTTCCAGGCAAACACCAAGGCAAATAACTAAATAATAAATAAATAAAGTTTTTTTTAAAAAAACAAAAAAACAATATACTGTATGTCTTAGTTAGGGTTTCTGTTGCTGCAATGAAATACAATGACCAAAAAGTAAGTTGGGGAACAAAGGGTTTATTTGGCTTACACTTCCACATTACTTTTTAATAACTGAAGAAAGTCAAGGCAGGAACTCACACAGGGCAGGAACCTGGAGGCAGAAGCTGATGCAGAGGTCATGGAGAGGAGCTGCTTCCTGGGATTCTCCTCTATCTTGCTCAGCTTGCTTTCCTATAGAACCCAGGACCACCAGCCCAGGGATGGCACCTTCCACCGTGAGCTAGACCTCCCCTCATTGCGGACTAACTGAGAAAATGCCCTACAGCTGAGTCTCGTGGCAGCTCCTTCATCTCTGATGACTCCAGCTTCTATCAAGTTGACACAAAACCAGCCAGTACATTGTACTGTTTTTCCAATAAAGATATTTTAAAAAAACAAAACAAAAAACTTTTCCTCATTTGTCTCGTTACTTATCGAGACTTCCACATATCAAAAGTTGAAAAAATATTCTATTTTATTCTTTCCATTTATGTACTGGTTTCCCCCAAATAGCAGTTGGGTCCCTTATCTCCTGCAGAGATCACTTTTTAACATAAAGCCATTCATTAGCATCTGCAGAGGACTAATGCCAGGAACCTCCATGGGTACCAAAATCCACAGATGCTCAAGTCCCTCACAGGAAATGCAAGGCATTTTCACAAAAGCTGTATGTATCCTCTGAAACTCCAGATCATGTTTAACTTACTTACAGCTTCAATAAAAATGACTGTCCATTGCATCAGTTAGGGAGTGAGTACAAGAAATAAAACATGACAGGCAAATTGTCCACCACCCTCTTTTTATCTACAGCTAATTGAACCCACGGATATGAATCACAGATAGAGAACCAGCTGTCCCTTTATGAAATTATTTCAGCCTAATTGATGAGATTAAAATCATTTCAATTCTTCTGCTCAGAATTTCCCCTCTTTGGTCAATGAGCATCTCTTCAAGTCAACTCCTGAGTGTTTCTGATGTGTGCTCTTATGGGTCCTAACAGCTTTCTCCTCTAGCTAACAGGACAAGATGATGTGGGGTGGAAAATGTACAAGATCCTAAACTAAAAAACGTCCATTTCTCTAGTTTTCTTTAGAAATGACACTTCAGGGTCACATCTGGACAGTAGGGATCCCATGGCCACTAAATTGGTCATTATTTTGAAGCCTCATCAATAAATGGAGGCAGGAAATCTAGGCATGCACACATATGCAGCCAGTATGCACATGCTATGTGCCTTTTGCATTCATGCTGTACCCAATACAAAGGAATTTTATTTGAATGATATACTTTGTCCCTCATTGCTAGTGTATACTCCCACAGTGACAACCCATATTAATGTAGTAAAGGCTTAGAGAGAAAGGGAAGTCATTCAGTTCCATTAGAAAACCATTCTAGAAATCCCCTTCGGTACCCCCTCTTCCCTCCCTTCCTCCCTTCCTCCCTTCCTCCTTCCCTCCCTCCTGTATTAGTTCAGAAAGTACCTGCTTTGAGGATATCATACTTGATAGTCAATTTCTACTTTCCAAATAGGAACACATCATCAAATAGTGCTTTGCACATGTGCGTGCCTATGGTGGGGTGAGGCTCTGTTGGAGGTCCAGGCTGTTTCTGAGAGAAGTCAGCCCACCTGCACTTCGCTCTTACACTGAAAGTTGGCTAGTTGTTAGTCCAGACCGAAGAATGCTCTCTCTGTGCAGATCAGTAACAATGCATCTCTTCATTAAGGGAATTAACAAGTACATGGCCATGAATCCTAATTTTGGCTGAAATAACAGGCTATAAAAGACCTAGCAGGGGTTTGAAGGAGCAGTAGATTAAGGAGGATAAGAAGTGAGAAAATGGGATGGCCTCTGTAAGAGTAGACTGTTAGCAGTCAGGTTCTGTCTCTCTTTAATGGAAGCTGAAGGCCCCGTGTTAATACCATGTGCTCATGACAGCAGGCCCAGCATCTAAGCATTGTGTGGCACAATTAATAGAAATGTCTCTCACGTGTTTCAATATACTATGCAAATGAACTAACTGCATGATTATTAGAAACTATTTAATTAAATTCAAAACTTCTTCTTTTATAATTATCTTGGCCAAGCCTATGAGCCTCTGCATGTCTTTTTTCAAATGAAGGGCACAGGAACCTGAGAGCACCCAGGCTGGCTGCCTCGGCATGCCCACAGGGATGCCAGAGGATGACTGTGATCATTATTATCATCCTAAAAGAAAAAGCTGAAGGTTGAAATGGGCCAGCACCATGGACTTCCCACCCAGAGAAAGCATAGGGCATAGCCTTCATAGGCTGACAAGTGCATACATGCCCTTTGCTATTTACTGGACCACAGGGAGTTTAGAGAGGCACTAGGTCTTCAGACAGTTATAGAAGGTATAGTGTCCTGTAGAGCACTGCTTTGGGGAGTAAAAAAGTCAGGAAGTATGTGTGGTGATGTGTCAGGGAAACTGAAAATAAATGAGTTTTTAAAGAGATAAGGCAAAGGAAGGAATGTGGATGGGGCTCCTGTAGGCCTCTAATTACTCAGGTTTAAGGTGTGTGTGTGTACGGAGTGGAAGAGAATGATGAAAAACCTGTAAAGTAATGCTGAGGCTGTGAATGGGCTGAGCGGGAATATCAGAATATCACTTTCTCTAAACTGGAATCTCTGATTTGTGAAAGGGATCTTTTCCAGAAGGCTGTGAGAACAATCCTCCCACATCTGTCCACAGCAACCATTGTTTGTCCACACTTACAGGGGTTCTTCATGGACTCTCTCTAAAGTGATCAAGAAAGAAACTTGACAAATATGTGACCCAGGACCCTGAAACAGAATTAATTTAAACAATTCACTCAGATTTCCTTCACTTTGAGAGGGTACATAGCAAAGGAAATGTTGGTAACATGTGGCTTAGAAAATAGATTCCCACTCTTTGCAATGTTAACATGAGAAACAATAGAAAAGAATGTGATCAAACCATATTATGTTATATGTTATACTATATTATATAAATATATAACATAAAATGTGTAATATACATTTTTTAAATTTAATAAAAATTCATTAATAAAAATAAATAAAACTGAACATACACAGATCCATATGCACACAGAAAGATTACAATCAGACTTTAAGAAACTGCCTAACTTTAGCAAAACAAGCCAAGATAGTCTTTCAGGTTCCTGCTTCACAAAGACTGCCAGACATTTTGCAAGACACAAAAAAATGACTGATAAGCTATACCTAAATGGGTAGAACAGTCCTTCAAATTTCCTGCTTCACTAAAAAATTATGCCAGAGACTCTAAGCCTATAGGTTAAAGATGAGTACCTTGATGAAGAAACTTTGGGTAACTGTCCAAGTAGCCAGATGTCTCTGTCATTTCCAAAATCTAAAAGTTACTTACAATGCACTTCCTGTTTACTCAAGTAATATTATATCCTTCTGTAGTCTTTGATAGAGTTAAAGATTAAATAGTTATATAGTTTTCTTTAGTTATAATAGAAGATAAGTTAGATATAAAACTTCAGCTTCATCAAGATAAAATATTTTATTTAGTTTTGCTAAATACAAATAGACTAGATATTATAACTATAATTCTTACTTGATAACTGTTTTATTACATATAATTGTGCTATGTTAAAACTAAAACCTTCCTTTTTAATTAGACAGAAAGAAGAAAATTGATATGGGATCTCTTTCTGTATGCTGTGAATTACCATTGGATAATAAAAGAATGTTTTTGGCCTATGACAAGACATCTTAGAGGTAGGCAGGAAATCCAAACATAGATAAAGGGAAAGGAGGGCAGAGTCAGACAGAGATGCTGTGAGCTGTAGCCAAAAGAGCAAGATGTAAAAGTACAGTTAAACAAGCCATGTGGCAAGACATAGATTAATAGAAAGAGGTTAAGATGCATGATCTAGCTAATAATAAGTCTGAGCCATAGGCCAAACAGCAAGGAATTAATATAAGACTCTGTGTGATTATCTTGGGACTCCTAGTCCGGGCTAGAAACTTCACCCTACATGTGTGTATTGGAGCTAAGTTGCTTACACTCAGCAGCAGCTCACTCACTTGGGTCCTCTCCCTGACTACCTCGCTCCCTCTCTCCTTCCACTCTCTTTCTCTCCCGTTCTCTTTTACACTCATGGTTCCACTCAGTGTTCCAGTAACACCCTCATTTTTTTCCACCAAAAGGAACATAATTGTGCTACCCAAAGTAACTGGTAACATGAAGCACCCGTGCCCAGCTCCAGTACCTTGTGACCTTTAATCCCAAGAATGGAGTCCTCCTGTCCCTGCAGAAGGACCACCGCTCTCTGAAGAAGCAGGAGCACTGATGTCTGTGGGTCTCCTAATGTCACATCTTCCCTGCTTGAGTTTGTGCCCATAGCTACCTTTTTCTCTGCTCTCCATTTCTGCCCAGCCCTTTCTCCCAGCTGTTTCTCAGTTTTCAAGCCAGTGGCCATGAGGAGGCACTTACATTTCTGACTCCAGGGCCTTATTCTTGGGTCCAGTCCACTCCTATCTCGTGGCTGATGGCCTCATCTGCCCACAGTCAGCAGAACTCAACCCACACCAGTCTACAATCAACAAATTGGGTTGTAACTGCCATCCATCTTCGGAGGGAAAGATTCTGAAATCACCTTGCAGTCATCTTGTCATGGGCTCCAAATATGTCAGGAATGCAAGGACACAAAGGAAAGGGATGTGTTATAGGTGCAACCAGAGGGATGCTCCAGAGACGCCTCTAGCTTCTGGAAGACTTCTTCAATGCCTTATAGCTGGAGAAGACTATCTTTTCACAGTAAAGAAAAAATTAATCAGGAGCGATGAGAACTGCAAGTCTACAATTAATACACCCACTGAAATGAGCAGCATTGAACTTTCGTTAAACAAACAAGATATTTATCATGTATAGGTTGGTGTATGTCTCTGTATGGATGGAGAAGCCCTAGGTACCTAAGGCCTCCATTATCAAGATAGTTTAGAATGAGAGGAAGCTCAGAAGGTAAGGAACAGGTTCAAGGGCAGAGCTGCAGCCCCAGCTCATCAAGTCAGCTAGGACACTTGTGACCCAGCAAAATGAATCACAAGTTGGAGGAGGAGGGGAAAGGGGACCATGGCAAATTAGACACTGGAACAGATGTTACAGAAACCTCAGAAAAGAGAACCATCCAGAAAATATGAAGAGTGAATAGCCCTGCTCTCTGGTGGAAAGCAGAGTCATGAGCTCCGCTCTGAAGGACAGCGTGCTGGGAGGAGGCTCAGAGCAAAGGTTCTTAACCTGTGGGTCGAAACCCCCATAGAGGTCACATATCACATAGCCTTCATATCAGATATTTACATTACAATTAAGAATAGTTATAAAATAGAAATGACATAATTTTATGGCTGAGAGTCACCACAACCTGAGGAAGGGTCACAGCATGAGGGAAGTTGAGAAATCTCCATGTGTGCTTGTAGAGAGACAGACAGTCTGTAAGATCCCAAGGCCAGCAGTGGAGCACAGGAATGCCTCCCAGTAGATGAATCTGAACAACTCATGGGGTTATTTCTTATTTACAGGGCCAATAGTTATCAGTTTCCTCATCTATATATTGGAACTAGGTATAAGTCTCTGAGTCATTGTTTAGAGGCTGGTGGTCCACAAGAAACTCCAGCAAGAAAGACTGACTATGCTTGGTGCCCAGTGCTTGGCACACAGGGTCTGACAAAGCTGGAGAAAAGTTTTGAACATAGAAGCAGACATAGCTTCCCAGCAACTGCAGTCTCTCATGCAGTCCTGGTACTGATGGTATACAGAGGTCCTTTCAGAGGCCCTGCTATGCAGCAGAAGGCTTGAATGACATGCTTCGAGCAGGAGACTAGTTAAAAAGCACCTGTCACAGATGGCGCAGAAATTTCCCAGAGCTGAGGTGAATGAGCATGGCTCCAAATCAGAGCCCACAGACATGAGGGTCTGCTCTCACTTGCCTGAAGGGGATGGAGCCAGCTGTTGGTATTCTAGTACTAAGCAGAGACACATGGCCTGTAGCATAGTCACTGCCTAGAAGTTTAAGTATTGGCTTATGCTATAAGAGAAACATTGCAAACATGAAAAAAAATCCAAGTCCAGGCTGAGAAAACCTCTGAATAAGTATAGTATACTTTAAAAGGTGCTTAGGTACTGAAGAAAGAAAAGAAAGTGGGCATAGACAGTCACAGAAAAATAAGTTAATAATGTAAAAATAAGTAATATAAAAAATAATAAGCCATGCAAGGATGGGAAATACACAGGGTATCTAGATCCTGTACGTGTTTTGTTGACTTTGAATTTTTTGAATTCTGATGAGTGAATTGCAAATACTGCTGAAAGATATGGGATTGTGAGAAAAACTACTGAATAATATATGTTTTAAGAGTATATATTCTAAGCCAATATATTTTAAGAATGTCTTATCTTTAGAATGGAAGTCAGAAATGTGTTGCATTGGGAGAGAGGCTAAGCTTTTGTTTCTACAGGAAATAAAAAGCTTTAGCTGACTTGTGCACACTGCACATTCCATACTTGTGTTAATGCATATATGTGTGTTACCTTTAAACATTTATATGCTTCAGAAATAAAGAACAGACACCATTGAAGACTAGCAACCAAAATCATCCAGCCTCTCAGAATGCCTTTATTGTACCTTACTCAAAACTCTGCATCTAGAACAACTTCAAAGCTGCTAGCTGAGATGGTCCAGCCTCACAGTCTACTCCAGCCAGGACTTCAGATAAACTCTTAACTTTCCCATCATACCAAGACTGAACAACAGCTAGCTCTCCCAGGACTGAACCATTATCTCAATTTTTCAGGGCCCCCTAAAATGCTGTCACCCCCAGACATCAGGAAGCAGTCTAGAGAACATGGCATCCACATTCCCAAGAGGTGGGGTAAGGGGTTTTTTGTTGTTTGGTAGGTGATGAATATTTGTCATTGTTTAGTGGTTAGTTGCAAGTTGTTCTGGTCATGGTCAGGGTAAACACTAACAAAGGAGGTCATATTCAGGGATCTCTTTTTGAAAAGAAAAAGAGATCTAGGAATGATAGAATAAAAGGGTAGATTATTGAATCTACTTTTTCAAACAATATTTATTTTATGTGATTTGGTGTTTTGCCTGCATGTATAACTGTGTAAGGGTGTCAGATCTTGAATCTACTTTTAAACTTAAAAAAAATTTACAAATCTCAGATATTTTTACATTGGTGTGTATTTTGTATATTGATATAAATTTAAGGTTATTTTTGTTTTAACATACTGTATATGTGTTTCTATTCCTGTTTAAGGTATTGTACTTATGAAGCTCATTTTAAAATGTAAAGTTCTAGTCCTTGAAAGCTATTATTACAAACTATTTGGAATAATTAAGAAATGCAGGTTAGTAATTAGTCATCTATAACAATTAAACTTGTAGTCATGTTAGGTATGTTTTCAGGGTCAAGCAGAGATATATATTAGATAGATAGGTGGTCTTCAAACACTTCAGACATCTACAGAAGTATTTAAGATAGGACTTAATAACGTAAGACTTTCCATGACAGTGAGATACATCTACTCCTGGCAGCACCAATCTACTTCAAAAAAAGGATGATGATATCAAAGAAACTTCTTATGGAGTTAGCTTTCATTGTAGACAATTTACCCACTATGCAAGAAATTGCCCTTGCCTCAACTGCTGACAGTATGCTGTCCAAACTGGACATGCAGGACACAAAAGAAAGTGACTGCCAAACTTTGCCAAGACAAGGTAATTTGCTGATAAAGGCATATCTAGGAGTTGTCAAGATATTCACTTTCCTTTACAAAGTAGAAGTCACTCTGTGGAAAAGCATGATTTGATTCAAAAGTATAAGATAACACATTTGACGGTGCAGCTTTTCACTCACTTCTCAGCAACGTATGTTTTTGGTCCCGGAGCTGTAGTCAGTTAAACTCTATGATGAGTTCATGCAAAATTGTGTGGTCTGGCCTCCTCACAGCCCAGGTCACAGATTCCCTATGAAGATTACAAACTTCTTTCATCTTCACAGTAAGCGGTCTGCAAATACCCCGCCAGACGTTCTTGAGAGGATGAAATATATCCCTTTCCATTCTATACAGTAAACAGAGTGATGTATGCTGATAAGCTGGGCCCTACCAGCAGGAATGAAGATGATAATGTGCTGATCATCATGTCAGGGCCTGGGGTGCTAAGTGCAGTAGTAAGGGGGATCTAGCTCCCATTCTGGCTACACACTCACTGGCTCTTCCCCTGCCCAGCATGGTCTGCCTGTGTGAATAGCCAATATCGAACGGCAGGACAATGGCAGGACAGCTGGACCTGGCTGACTGAATATGACATGAAAACAGACACGCTGAACTCCAGAAGGAAAGATTTTGCTCACCACCGTGGCCTTCAGTGTTCTTTATATAATTAGCGGGCAGTGGTTCTGACTGGAGGGTTGTTTTAATGGTGGTTTGTATCTTGTACTCATTAACGCTGGAGTGCCTCATAGCTAACCCATGTAACAGTAATTTCTTAAAGAAAATCTCAAAGGCCAATTATTCACAAAGTATGCTCCAGGAATATGAAGTTGTTTCAAATCTGAGTGACTGGAACACTTGTGATTTGGGGGGTGTTTGTGAGGCTGTAAGTCTAATATTAACCTGAGAAGAACGTGGGGAACAAAAGTCATTGGGCCTTTGCTGCAGGACTTCTCAAAGCCTTTACTGTGCATGCATGAGCACAATATGTGCATGTTTTGTACTGTGGATTTTATATGTATTACATGTCTGCCCTGTGAATGTGGATTTGCTATGTGGGTACTTAGTGTGTGTGTGTGTGTGTGTGTGTGTGTGTGTGTGTGTGTGTGTGTGTGTGTGTATACAGAGTGTAAATAGGAAACCTTCTTTATTTCAGCTTCTCAGATGAGCTTCTGAAGCTGTATTTGCATTTACTGCATTAAAAAATAAACAATCAATATGCTTTCATATGAAACAATTCTTTTCAACTGTGTTTTGTTCCTATGAAATTTGTCTGGGTTTACATAGATGAAACTAAAATAAAGTGTACATAATTCCCTATCCAGTCTGTAGCCAACGTGAAAAGCATTAATCTGGAAATGAAATAGTTAGGCCTTGATGTAAATAATGCAGCAGAATGCTAGTTCCTTAGACAGTGTTCAGAGAGAACATGGCCGTGATGAAGACATAGTGATCAGATCTCAAACGTTAGCTCTCTATACAAAACAAATTACAGACAAGAACATTTTAAAATACACTTGGAACATCCATCCGGAAGTGGCCTCTGTTCATTTATGTTTTATTTCTTTCTCCTAACTATAATGTGGATATTACACAATAATTGTTAGAACCCCACGGATTCTCAGATTCATTTCCAGCTTGCTGATCCTGCTGACAGCGAGCCCAGTACCTTGGCTTCCTCTGCCAGCACATCTCATGGCACGGGTACTTGAAGTTTTCTTTCCAGCCTTCCTAATCTCCCAGCAACACCGGAGGACTCAACAATAAACAGAGGCAGCCATGACCACAGTGCTGAGTCTCTCCCTGTCGTGTCTGTCCCCACCCCACCCCCATTAAACTAACTTTGTGACTCTTACACTGACTTAACAATCCATTGCTGACATTTTTTTTTTAGGCTAATGGAAATTTCATTAACCCTAACACCAGCTTTGCTTTTAGTCCAAACACATTAATTATAACTATTCTGTTAAGATAGATGATCCCAAGCTGATTGGAAACTTGACACGGCTAATGAATGAGAAAAAGATGAGGGGATGAATTCTACTTGAAAAATCCAGTTAAACCGTGAGCCAGAAATCTCTAGAACATAGAGAAGAATAACAAATGTTCATGATGATGAGGCAAACATGTCATATGACAGTAATGGAAATTGTCCCTCACCGTGGATCTCCTCCTAAGTTTTACAGGGCTGTCCACCCCTCCACCCCGCAATGCTGAAATAGACACCATTTTTTATTCCTGTGTTACTGTTAAAAGGCCCAGACATGTTAAGCAATTTGTCAGGGCCAAACAGGTGAGATGTAAACACATTTCACACATTCTACTCTGACAGGAAGGCTCTATTAAATTTCTGTCACTGTGAAGCAAATTAGCCATCAAGTTAGTGACTTCAAACTAATACATCCATCATCCTGCAGCTTTTGGGCAGGAATCTCTAGTTACTGCTCAGTCACACAAGCTGCAGACCAGGCGTGGGCCCAACTGTGCCATTTCCGGCATATACCCTGTGCACATAGACTGAGGCCCTTGTTATTCTTCTGGTTCCCTGATCTTAGCTAAGAGCTATTCATGCTCCAGCAGACCCTCTGCAGCCACCACCTACCCCCACCTCCGCGCACATGTGCAATTCTCATGTTGTACTTACTATGTAAAGCCAGAAAGAGACCCTTCTCTCCAGTTGGCTACACTGAGTCTAATAATAAGAGCAAGTGGGGAGCTAGCCCATTTCCTGGCCATATTCTGTTGGTTAGCACAGTTCAGGGTTCTGTCAACACTCAGAATGAAGAAATTTATACCAAAGTGCCACACTAGGGTTTGTATTTTAACTGTGCCTTTACATGTACTATTGTCCCAATTTTGTTTTATTTATTTACTTGATGACCATTTTATTTACTCCTGCCTCACAGGAGCCTCAAAGCATCAAGTTGAAGTTCATTTGTATGGCTTTCCACAACAGACACTAAATTAAAGTAGCTAATATGAACTCATAAGCCTAAGGTTTCTATGTTTACATAAAATTTGTGATTTCACTGTTCAGTAATTTGAAGTCAATGTTAAATGAATTTCCAGTAAATGAAGAGTTTATCTTAACACTTGACTCAAAAGACCAATTTTCCAGTGGCCAGTTTATGTATTAGTGAAGTTATTTTAAAATAAGTAAGGACACGCTTTTCCAACTCGGGCCCTGCAGAATGGCTCCCGCGAAGAAGGGTGGCGAGAAGAAGAAGGGCCGTTCTGCCATCAACGAGGTAGTGACTCGGGAATACACCATCAACATTCACAAGCGCATCCATGGAGTGGGCTTCAAGAGATGTGCCCCTAGGGCACTCAAAGAAATTCGGAAGTTTGCCATGAAGGAGATGGGGACCCCAGATGTACGCATCGATACCAGGCTCAATAAAGCTGTCTGGGCCAAGGGAATAAGGAATGTCCCATACCGTATCCGTGTGCGTTTGTCCAGAAAACGTAATGAGGATGAAGACTCCCTAAACAAGCTCTACACATAGGTAACTTACGTGCCAGTTACCACATTCAAAAATCTACAGACGGTCAATGTGGATGAGAACTAACCTGCTGAGTGTCAAATAAAGATAGGAAACGCCAAAAAAAAAAAAAAAAAAAAAAAAAGTAAGGACACACATCTCTCCCCTAAATCCAGGCCAGCAGGGAAAAGCCCTATGGGCCAGAACCTCCATTAAAATCCATACAAATTCTGCCCCAACCCCCAATCCGTTTCATCACCCAGTGACTTCAGCAGCTACCTGAGATCCACAGTTTCTCAGCACCTATTGGATCAAAAGCAGCTACCTGAGACCCATAATTTGCCAGCACTTATTGGACCAAAAGTTTTTATAGAATCAAGAGCTCTTTCTGGATCAAGAGCTTATATTGGATGAAGATTGGATCCTTGAGACACAAAACCAGTCAGCTCCTATTGCACTAAGAACAGCTCACTGCAACATATAACACACTACCTTCAAGTGGACCAAGAGCCCAGATTGAACCAAGATAGGTTTCCTGAGACATAGAAACAGCCAGAACAGATTGCACTTAGACTAGCTCCCTGAGATACAGACAAATCTTGCATTAATTCAAGAGAGCAATGGGCAGACATCAGTACAAGAATATATACAACAACATAAAGAACAACATGGCACCACTAGAATTCAGTGAATATAACAAAGCAAAAGGAAATGACCTTAGGAACAACTTGATGAAGAAAGGTAATAGAGGCCATAAAGATGAAATTTAAAAAAACTTCCTTTAAGAACTAGAGGGAAAAAACACACACACAAAAATGGAAGAGATGAACAAATCCCTTAAAGAAAATCAAAAAAAGTGGAGTTGAAGAAATGGTTCAGTGGTTAAGAAAAATCAAGAAAATGCAAACAGGAGAAGAAAACATTTCAAGATTTAAAAAATAAAATAGAAGCAATAAGAAAAGATACAAACTGAGGCAATGCTGGAAATAGAAAATCTGAAGAAATGGACTGGAACTACAGATGCAAGCATTACCAACGGAATGCAAGAGATGGAAGAGAGAATCTCTGGAGTGGAAGATTCAATAGTGGAAATAGATACATCAGTCAAAGAAAACACTAAAACCAAAAAGTCATAAAACAAAACATTTAAAAAATCTGGGACATCATGAAAAGACCAAATCTAAGAATAATAGGAATAGAAGAAGGAAAAGAAAGGCAACTCAAAGGCACAGAAAATATATTCAATAAAATCATGGAAGAAAACTTTCCCAATCTAAAAAAGGAAATGCCTTTAAAGATACAAGAAGCTTACAGAATGTCAAATAGACTAGACTCCCCCAAAAAGCCTGCTGGCCACATAATAACCAAGTCACTAAACCTACAGCATAAAAAAGAATGTTAAGATCTGCAAAAAAAAAAAAAAAAAAAAAAAAAAAAAAAAAAAAAAAAAAAAAAAAAAAAAAAAAAAAAAAAAAAAAAAAAAAAAAAAAAAAAAAGGGCCAATTAGTTTATAAAGGCAGACCCATAAAAATAACACCAGACTACTCAATAGAAACAATGAAAGCCAGAAGGTCCTAGTCAGATGTTATACAGACACTAAGAGACCATGATGGCCATCCCAGACTACTGTATCTAGAAAAACTATAAAAGTTAGGAGTAAAGATGGAGTAAACAAGATATTTCACAACAAAACCAGATTTAAATAATACCTATCCATAAATCTAGCCCTATGGAAACCACTAGAAGGAAAATTCCAACCTAAGGAAGCCATAAGCACCTACAAAGTCATAAGCAACAGATAATCCCACAGAAGAAAAATCCAGAGAAAGGAAACACATACAACCACCAAAAATAAGAGAAATCACCAATCACTGCTCATTAGTATCCCTTAATATCAATGGACTCAATTCACCTATAAAAGGACACAGGTTAACACAATGGATACAAAAACAGAATCCATCCTTCTGGTGCATACAAGAGACATACAATGTCAACAGACATTGGCTCAGAGTAAAGGGTTGGGAAAAGACTTTCTAATTAAATGGACTTAAGAAACAGCTGGTGTAACTATCCTAATATCTAACAAAACAGACTTCAAACTAAAAATCAATCAAAAGAGATCAGGATAAACATTACTTATTCATCTCATAAAATCCATCAAGATGAAATCTTAATCCTGAACATTTATGCTTCCCATACAAAGGTACCAACATACGTAAAAGAAATATTACTAAAGTTAAACATCATTATCAAACCTTACACATTAACAGTGAAAGATTTCAACACCCCACTCTTACCAATGGATAGGTCTGCCAGATAGAAACTTAACAGAGAAATAAGGGATCTAACAGATGTTATGACTCAAGTGGACTAAATGGATATATACAGAACTTTCCACAAAGGAATATACCTTCTTCTCAGCACCCTATGGGACCTTCTCTAAAACTGACCACATACTCAGTCATAAAGTGAATATGAATAGATATGAAAATTGGGAATAACTCCTGTATCCTATTAGACCACCATGGCCTAAAGTAGAGTTCAACAACAACAAAAAATCACAGAAAGTCTACTAATTCATGGAAACTGAACATCTCTCAACTGAACTACCTCTGGGTCAAGAAAGAAGTAAAGAAAGAAATTAAAGACTTCCTAGAATTCAGTAAAAATGAATCCACAACATACCCAAACTTATGGGACACAATGAAAACAGTGCTAAGAGGAAAATTCATAGCACAAGGTGCCTACTAAAAAGCCTGGAGAAATCTCACACAAGAGACTTAACAGCACACCTGAAAACTCTAGAACAAAAAGAAGTAAACTCACCAAGAAGGATTAGAAGGCAGGAAATGATCAAACTTAGTGCTGAAATCAATAAAATTGAAGCAAAGAAAACAATACAAAGAATCAATGAACCAAAGAGTTGATTCTTTGAGAAAGTCAACAAGATAGACAAACCCTTATCCAAACTTGCCAAAAAGCAGAGAGAGAATATCCAAATTAAGGAAACCAGAAATGAAGAGTAGGACATAACAACAGACACCCAGGAAATCCAGATAATCAGTAAGTCATACTTCAAAAACCTATACTCCACCAAAGTGGAAAACCTAGAAGAAATAGCTTTCTGGACAAGTACCACTTACCAAAATTAAATCAAGACCAGGTAAATGACTTAGACCTAGAACCCCTAAGAAGATAGAAGCAATTATTAAGTCTCCCAAACAAACAAACAAAAAGCCCAGGGCCAGATGGTTTCAGTGCAGAATTCTACCAGAATTTTCAAAAAACTAATACCAATATTCCTCAAATTGTTCTACACATAGAAACAGAAGGAACATTGTCAAACTCTTTATAAGGCTACAGTCACCCTGATACCCAAACTCCATAAAGACACAACAAAGATAATTACAGACCAATCTCTCTCATGAACACTTATGCAAAAATAGTCAAAAAAAAATACTGGCAACCAAATCGAAGAACATATTGAAAAGAAAAATCAACCATCCACCATGATCAAGTAGCCTTCATCCCAGAGCTGCAAGGATGGTTCAACACATGAAACACTGTGAATGTCATCCATAATATATACAACCTGAAACAAAAAACCTCACATGATCATCTCATTAGATGCTGAAAAAGCCTTTGACAAAATCCACACTCCTTCATGATAAAAGTCCTGGAGAGATCGGGGATATAGGGAAAATACCTAAACATAATAAAGGCAATATGTAGTAAGCTTTCAGCCAATATCAAACTAAATGGAGAGAAACTCAAAGCAATCCCACTAAAATCAGAAACAAGACAAGGCTGTCTACCCTCCCCATATCTATACAATATATTTCTCAAAGTTTTAACTAGAGCAATAAGACAACAAAAGGAGATCAAAGAGACATAAATTGGAAAGGAAGTCAAACTATCACTATTTGCAGATGATATGACAGTATACATAAGTGACCCCCCCAAAATTCTACCAGGGAACTCCTACAGCTGATGAACACCTTAAGTGTGTAGTAGGGTACAAGATTAATTAAAAAAAAATCAATAACCCTTCTATACATGAATGATAAAAGGGATGAAAAAGAAATCAGGGAAATATCACCCTTTACAATTGCAAATAGCATTAAATATCTTAAGGTAACTCTAACCAAAGAAGTAACAGACCTGTATGATAAGAACTTTAAGTCACTGAAGAAAGAAATTAAAGATTTCAGAAAATGGAGAGATCTCTCATGCTTTTGGATAGGTAGAATCAACATAGTAAAAATGGCAATCTTGCCAAAAGCAATCTACAGATTCAAGGCAATCCTCATCAAAATCCTAACATAATTTTTTATAGACCTCAAAAGAACAATATTCGACTTTATATAGAATAAAGAAAAACAATCCTGTTCAATAACAGAACTTCAGGAGACATTACTATCCCTGACTTAAAGCTCTACGATAGAGCTACAGTAATAAAAACAGCTTGGTACTGGCATGAAAACAGATTTGTAGACCAATGGAACCGAATAGAAGATTCTGACATTAATTTATACGCCCTATAAACACCTGATTTTTGACAAAGAGGCTAACATATACAATGGAAAAAAAGATAGCATCTTCAACAAATGGTGCTGACATAACTGGATGGTGGTATCCAAGTAGATCAAAGATTTCATCATAAACCCAGTAACACTGAACCTGATTGAAAAAGGTGAGAAACACCCTTGAACATATTGGTACAGGATTCCACTTCCTAAATAAATAAACCAGTAGCACAGACACTGAGAGCAAAAATTGAAAAATGGGACCTCTTCAAACTGAGGAGCTTCTGTAAGGCAAAAGACACAGTCAATAAGACAAAACAACAGCCTACAGAATGGAAAAAGATCTTTACCAACTCTGCATCAGATAGAGGACTGATCTCTAAAATATATACAGAACTTAAGAAACTAGAGGTCAAAAAAACAAAGAACCCAATTGGAAAATGGGGTAAAAAGCTAAATAGGGAGTTCTCAACAGAACAGTCTCAAATGGCTGAAAGACACTTAAAGAACTGTTCAACGTCCTTAGTCATTAGAGAAATGAAAATCAAAATAACTCTGAGATACAATCTTACACCTGTCAGAATGGCTAAGATAAAAAACACAGATGACAACCTATGCTGGAGGGGAAGTAAAGCAAGGGGAACACTCCTCCATTGTTGGTGGGAGTGTAAGCTTGTTCAGCCACTTTGGAAATCAGTATAGCAGTTCCTCAGAAAACTGGAAATCAATCTACCCAATGATCCAGCAATACACTATTGGGCATATACCCAAAGGATGTACATTCCTACCCCAACAGCATTAGCTCAACTATGTTCATAGCATCATTACTTGTAATAGCCAGAACCTGAAAACAATTTAAATAACCGTAAACTGAAAAATGGATTTAAAAATTGTGGTACATCTACACAATGGAGTACTACTCAGCAGAAAAAGAAAATGACATTCTAAAATTTGCAGGCAAATGGATGGATCTGGAGAGTACCATCCTGCGTGAGGTAATGCAGACCCAGATAGAGTAGTATATACTCACTCATAAGTGGATTTTAGATGTAAAGCCAAGGATAACCAGGCTATAATACACACACACACACACACACACACACACCAGTACCTAGGTAACAAGAGAAAGTTAAGAGAGATATCCATAGATGCCCCTGAGAAAGGAAAATAGAGAAGATCTGATAAAATTATGATTATATGCGTGGGAGGGAGCAAGGGGAGGTGATAAGAGAACATGAGAGAATGGGATGGTGGGGGCAGCAGAGAGGGAGAGTGAAGAAGTGAATCTCCTGATAGAGGAAGTCATTGTGGGATTAGGGAGAAGCCTAGTACTAGGGAACACCCAAGAACTCATAAGATGAGGTCACCTAGGACTCAGCAATAGTAGAGAGGGTGCCTACACTGGCCTTTCCCTATTATTACATCAATGATCACCCTAATTGCCATTATAGAACTTTCATTCAGCCAGTAATGGAAGCAGATACAGAAATCCATAGCTTAACACAGGCTGAGCTACTGGTCCAGCTGAAGGAGAGACTGCATGAGCAGAAGGTTTGGGATCATGATGAGGAGACCCATGGAGTAGGCTGTCCTGTGCTGTTGGGAGCTCTCAGACTGTGAAATGACCGCCGAAAAACCTTCATGGAACCAATCTAGACCCTTTGAATGTAGATGACAGTCGAAAGACATGGGCAGTTTCTGGAGCCTCTCGCACTTGGACCAGAGTCTATCCCTGTCCATGAACTGGCTTCTAGGAGCCCATGCCTAGCAGGGAAAACACCTTTCTCAATCTTGATACTTAGGGGAGGGACTCAATCTTACCTCAACTGAGTATGCCAGACCCAATTGACTCACCTTGGGATTCCTTGCCATCTGTGGGGAGTGAAGGGGGGAGGGGAGGGAAGAGACTGGGGAAGGACGAGGAGAGGAAGAGGCAGGAGAAACAGCAATGGTGGGTATGGGGAAAATTTTTAATGAAAAAAAAAAAAGAAAAGAAAAGAGCTGAGTCATTTTCTGTCTTCTCAGTGGAGTGTGTGAAATTGCGCCTTTCTTTTATGGGATAGGCCACAATAGTTCCTGGTTCACTTATTAAAGTAACAACATTTTTGTCCATTAAATTAGTTTCTTTCTTGATTTTTGCCAAAAAGGCAACTGTCCACATATGCTTGATGGTGCTTCAAATCTGTATTGTGTATGTTTTGTATTAATAACATTAGAACAACTGTAATGATTAAGATAGATGATTGGTATATGACAGACAGAGAGACAGACAGATAGGTGATGAATTTAGACCAGGTCTCCCTATACATCTCAGACTTACCTCAAAGGCAGTACAATATTCTTGTCTGGGAATTACATATGTGTGCCCCATACATAGTAACAATTTCTAAACACCTGCCATCTTCCAGTAAGATAATAATATAAGTCATCCAAGATCATTCTTAAAATACCTTGACATCTGTCTTTTCTGTGAATTTTGTAATTGATTTGCTAATGTTATCAATAAAGCCTACCAGGTTTCTCATCAAAAAATAAATAAAGTAAAGACCATTTGAGAGCTGAGTTATTCCAGCTAGCAATCAAATCAACAGGGGATGGTTTTACCAGGCCAAAACTAAGCAATTTATAAGATTGCTGTGACAACCTCCAGAATGGATGTTTATAATCCCCCAACTGCTCAGAAGCATAACCATGGATGGGACCATTAAGAGATAGTTCTTCTCTATGTAGTATTATATTGGTTCTGCTAAGCAAATTCTTCAGGGATACAAAAAGGAACAAATTATTAGCAAATATAAGCCATTGTTACAAAGAGGCATAGAAATATCAAGCAGAAGAAGGTAAGATCTATCAGCAGCACAAGTATCCAGGGCACCAAGTACAGAAACAGCCAGGGATATTTGCTTGCTATCAGTTCCATCAAAATCATAGCCATCCATGGGAGTGCCTGGCCTTCCCTGTGGTCATCTTATATGATCTCTTCTACACTCTAATCAGGTCAGCAGAACAGCAAGATACAGAGAGATTCGATGGACACAATTCTTCAGACTGAAACATTTGAAATCCCCAGTCGCTATAAGCAAATTAAGAAGGAGCTGGCTTTTGGTGGGCTTCTTTGAGGGGAGCGTCTGGAACTAGAGGGCAGCTCCTGGGGAAAGGCTGCTGTTTGGAGGGCTTTGTGGGGACAGATCTGAGGAGAGAGAGGGGCAGAGGTTCCACTTACCTTCCAGATTCTTTGGGTATTTAATATGGATGGCAAGGGCTGAGGGGGAGCTTTCACTATAATACTGACATCCTAAAATGATTACTTTCATCCCACCCACAGGAGGGAGGGAGCCAACTTCTGAGGCTGGTCCTCAGGTGGTAGTGAGTTAACCAGAGCCCTACTCCTCCAAAGAGACTGGCACGGCTAGTTAGCGATTGCAGAACCATGGCAGAAAGCAGGAGTGCTGTTCAACTAAAAGTCGAGGTCTAAGTAAGGGCCTTCACAGATGTCTTAGGACTGGGGAGAAGACTCCGAGGGAAAAGATGCTTGCTGACCAAGCCTGACTAGCTGGGTTTGGATCTTCAGAAAAAAAGCTGCACACAGTAGCACAAATGCCTGTAATTCCAGAATGCTTCTCTGGAGATCTTCCTAGGGACAAGAGAATCTCCGATGCAGGTGGAAAGGTAAGGACCAAAACCCATAAGACCTTAGACCTCCAGACATGTACTTGCACCTCCCCCTACACATACACACACATGCACACACACATACACACACACACACACATACAAACACATACATTATGAATATCTTTGACTCTTGAAAATCTCAAGGAATATGAAATGCTCAATGAAGTAAAAACACCTGGATGAGAACATATTACAGTGTTGTTTATTATCCCCAATTACAAAATAGAATCAAATAATAATAGGGAATCAAAAGAAAAGCACACCAAGTCTTTCATGGGAAAGATTATATAATTAGAGGTAGGGGTGGAAATAGATAGATAGATAGATAGATAGATAGATAGAGTGGTGTTTGGAAAAAATGGTCCCCAAAAAGAGTGGCACTATTAGGAGGTGTGGCCTTGTTGGAGGAAGTGTGTCACTGTGGAGGTCTGTGGGCTTTGAGGTCTCAGATACTCAAGCCATGTCCAGTGAGACAGACCACTTCTTGTTGCCTGAGTAAGATGTAGAACTCTCAGCTGCCTCTCCAGCACCGTGTCTGCCTGCACTCTACCATGTCCCACCATGATGATAATAGACTAAACCTTTGAAACTGGAAGCTGCCACAATTAAATGTTTTTCTTTATAAGGTTGCAATGGTCATGATATCTCTTCCCAGCAATAGAAACCATAACTAATACATAAGTTGGTGCCAGGGGTAGGGGTATTGCTGTGATAAGCCTGATTATGTTCTTGTTTGAAAGAATATGGACCTTAGGGCCATGGATTAGAAAAATAGTTGAATGCTTTAGGTGCTCCGGTCATGCTCCTAGTAGGACCATGGCAGATAGTGGTGCTGAGTGTGATTTGAACTGTGATGCCTGAATCAAGAGGCTTCAGAGAAAAAGAATGCTAGCATGTGGTCTAGAGACCAGTCTTGCAACATTTTGGTGAAGAATATGACTGCCTTTTGCCCTTGTCCACAACAGCCTCTGTCTGAGGCTAAAGTAAAGAGTCTCAGATTGATTACATTGGCAGAAGAAAGCTCAAAATAGCCTAGTATAGACTCTGCTGTGTGATTCCTAGTGTTAGCTCCAGGGTAAATGACAAAAGGTAAAACTGGAGAAAAGGAACATCAGGAAGTGGAAAGGAGCTGAATCTTATGTTCAAGGAGATAAACAAATTAAAAAATGGAATAAAGGAAGTGATGACCCCCAGGGCAAGATCTCACCTAGCTAAATTTCCAGTTTGTAAAAAGGAATTAGAGAATAAATTTAGAGATGGGTCTGGTGGTATATTCTTTTAATCCCAGCTCTCAGGCAGAGGTTGGCAGATCTCTGAGTTTGAAGCCAACCTGTCTACAGAGCAATTTCCAGAATGGCCAAGATTAGGCAGTAAAAGGAAATTGTTGAAAGCAGGAAGCTGGTACAGATGTAACTGAAAGATCTCCGAGTTCAAGGCTAGCCTAGTCTACAGAGAAAGTTTCAAGACAGCCAAGCTATGGCAGTGAAGGAAACAATCAAAACCAGAAAGCTGGTGAAGATGTAATTGGACAAGGGGCCATGTTCCAGTGTCAGTGAGCCGCAGAATTTGGCAGCTTCAGCTACGTGGTTCTGGTTCCAAGGTTAAAAGGAAGACATTCTTCCATGTCTAAGGCAAGCCATTAAGACCAGGCATGCATCAGGGGTTTCCCTGACTGGGGGCCATTGCACGAAGCTGTGAAGGTGAAGCCTGGATTGCTTTGAGGATCCCAAGATGTTAGAGATCCCAGAGCTAAAGAATGCCTGCAATATAAAGTTAACAGGGAATGAAACCAGCCCAAGGGAAGGAAGTGTGTTGCAGTCAACAAGCTGAAAGGAATTGAAGATATGAAAAACATTTTGACATCCAACATGGAGATGCAGAGTTTGGAGTTTGCCCAGTGATTTTTGGTCTTGCTTTGGTCCAGTGTTTCCTTCCTATGTTCCCTTCCTACCTTTTGGATAGGTAAAGTATATTCTGTGCCATTATATGTTAGAAGTATATAATCTGCTTTTTTATTTTGATTTTACAGGGATTATAGTTAAGAAAATGAATAAATCTCAGAAGAGACTTTGAACTTTAAAATTTTAAATATGGTTAAAACTAATAGACTACGACGACTTTTAAAGTTGGACTGAATGTATTTTTGCATTATAATATGGCTTTGGGAGCCAGAGAGTGGAATGTAGTGGTTTGAAAAAAATGATCCCCAAAGGGAGTGGCATTATTAGGAGGTGTGGCCTTGTTGGAGAAAGTGTGTCACTGTGGAGGTGGGCTTTGAGGCCTCATATATGCTCAAGCCACATCCAGTGAGAAGACCACTTCTTGTTGCCTAGCAAGATGTAGGACTCTCAGTTGCCTCTCCAGCACCATGTCTGCCTGCATGCCAGCATGCTTCTCACTATGATGATAATGGACTGAGCCTCTGAACTGTAAACAGCCACCACAGTTAAAGGTTTTCCTTTATAAGAGTGCTGTGGTTTCTCTTCACAGCTGTAGAAACTCTAACAAGACAGACATACAGATGGATGAATAGATAGGTAGATAGACTAATGCTAATATGGAATTATTATATATTATACTCTATACAATATATCCTAATTCTAATATAGAATATTATGATCTATATTAATGCTAATATTGAGAGCCATTGCTGTAGGGAGGGTGAAACCATGGGAGTACATAGCATGAGAGGATGAGAAAAATAGGGGTAGATTTTTGATAAACACAATTAATTAAGCAGTGCTAGTATTCTGGACTGATCTCCATATTAATGTACTATGGACCTAACTTCCCCAGAGGATGGTTTGGTGGGCAGAGCCTTTGGAAGATAACCATGTTGACATGAGGTCGTGACAACGACTCCCCTATGATGACCTCAGTATAAGAAGAGACACAGGAGAATCTCTCTCTTCTCTCTCTCTCCATCCATCTTACCTTCTCCCTCCCTCTACCATGAAAATATGTGGAAAAAAGTTGGCTGCTTGGCCACACGCCACAGAGGGCTCCCCCACCAGAAACTGAACATTCTGTCTCACCCATGACCTTGGATGCTCAGTCTCTGGAACTATGAGGACATAAACTAACAAAGCCATCCATGCCATGTTATGGTATCATGGCTGCCTGAACTAGCATTGTTCCAAATGGGGGTATTCTTCATAGACAAAGCAGAGGAGGAATTAAGGCTTGAAGCTGGAACGCAAGATGTAAAATGAGAGACAGGAAGAATGAGAGAATGAATGGTGAGCCAGCTCCAGGGACAGGGGAGGATGAAGGAAAGCTGTTGGGTGAGCTAAGCTGGATGGAATGTGGTTCGAGATACAAGAGCAGGCAGCACTCGCTCATGGTGACAGAGAACAGGAGAGAAGTGCCTGGGAGAGGGTAGATGGGGAAAAGACAGTGCTGGCTGGGCGCTGGGCAAAGAATGTAAGTTCTAATTAGATGGGATATATCTGTTCCACCATATACTAGAAAGCAATCAGAGGATAAAATCTAACATATCCTTATTATAAAAATAAGAGTATTAAGATAGAGAAACATTCATTTGTGTAACCTAGTCATTTCACAGTGTACCCAAGTCAAAACATTTTAAAAACCAGAGTTATAACAGCAAGAAAGAAGTGTTCTGTTTTCTTTTGTTATTATTATCATTTTAACCTTGGCCACGTTAGAAGTCGACATGTCATCCACCTTGTACCTGACAGAAGAGGTGCATACCGTGCACAGATAACTCAGGACCTGACAGAGAAGGTGCACTGCATCCTTTTTCCCTTTTCAGGGAGCTGTCCTGAAAAGGGAAAAAGGGTGCAGTGCAGGGCCGCTAGCCAAATCTACCAACCTTAAGATGTATGAATGACTGGAGTAGACATTTCTTAAAACAAATACAAATGGTCAGCAACTGTATGAAAAAAGTCAATATTAGATGACAAAACAACAAATATTCAGCTTCTGTAATCATCAGGAACGTGCAGTTCAGAATCACAAAGGCATAGTCTCTCATTTGAGTTAGAAGGACTTTGTAAAAATGGTTTCAGTTGAAATGGAATTACATTGCTTCCCCCTCCCTGTCTTTCCTTCTGTTTCCCCCAACTACTCCCTTGAGCCTAGGTCCCCTGACTCTCAAGATGATATTCTCCTTTTCTTTAGATATTATTGTTACAAACACACACATGTGGGGGAATGAGGACTCTCATACACTATTTGTAGAAAAGTAAATCTGTATAACAGCTTTTCAGAAAAAATAAGATATGGGACTCCTGTATTGCCCAACAATCCCATAGTAGACATATTTATGAGAGAAAAAATTAATATGTCAAATAGACACCTGAATTCAAACATTTGTTTAATCACTCACCAGAAGTCAGAGTGTACAACCAACTAGTTCCACCATAGATGGGTAGGCAAAAACTGTGATAGGTATAGTCAATGGAAGATTACTCAGCTATTAAAAGGATAATATTAGAATTATGTCATTTGTACCAAGATGGGTAGAACAGAGGACATTTTACTAGATGAAGTAAGCCAGACATGAAAAGACAAATACCACATGTTATCATCACTTGCATGAAGAGACCAAGTAGTGGACTTCAGAGAAACAGAACTGAACAGTGGTTCTCAGGAGGGCTTGGGGAGGCCGTGGAGAGAGGAAATTAACAGGTACAGAGGAGGGGTAACTTCAAGCTTTCTAAAGTGCAGCGGGGTTAGTATGCATGAGACTGTGAATACGGAGAGAAATGATAAATATCCTAGGTGACATATGTCACTTACCCCAGTCTGGCTATTACACATCAAGTACTTATTAAAATGCTGCATCTTTACCCATAAATTTGTCCCTCTGACAGTCAGGAGTGGTTTTGAAGGTGGATAGTGGAAGGTAACCAGAGACCAAGAGATCACTTCATCATGGAAAACATTTGATTATATTTAGATGCTTCTGAGAAAGATGTGACATTTCAATAGATGTGAATGTTCAAAGATGCTCAAAGATGATCCATGATTGAAGTCATAAGTTTTCTGAGAAGGAAGCCAGGCACTGGCTGCAGATGGAAAAGGCCAGGGCTAGAAGTGCCTGTCACGGCCAAGAGCGGAAGAGCAAGGATGAGCACATGACCAGCTCTCAGGAAGTCAGGAGTGACTGACTGCTCCTTCTTCCTGAGTACGGAGTGATGGAAATGTTAATCAGCTTCAGTCTGTCCTTCTACAACACGCAAACATCACGAATGCCATAAATGAGTAATCAACAGCATCTTCAATTCCTCGTTACAGAAGAATGAATTTGGGATCTTAATATTGTAGAAGTAGAATGAAGAAATGTGAAGTCAAAAATCTTAGGCCTCCAAACTATATATTAGAAAGAATTCTTAATTCTATTAAGATCATGTTTAATGAACACATATATAGTCATAGAAAAAGAGACTGAATAAGTATAAGAATATAAAAAGTTTCTTTGCAATTGTCACTCAAAATGACATTTGTTTTCTATGTTTTTGGAAATGTCTTTGTGGCTACATATACATGTGGACAGGTATGCCCACTCATCTGTGGTGCATGTAGAAGACAGAGGATGAGGTTGGGCATCTCCCACTGCCTCCTTCCTTATTTTTTGTAAGGCTGGGTCTCTCACCATTTCAGCTAGATCAATGGACAGTTAGCCCCAGGGGTCTGCTTGTCTGTGCCCACCCTGCTCTGGGGGTTACAGGTATGCATACCTAGCCTGGCTTTTCTGGGGATGCTGAGGACATAAACTCAGATTATAATGCTTATGTGGCAAGCATTACATCCACTTAGCCATCACTCCAGCCCTTTATACAAATTTCCAAGTGTTCAATAACAAGCTTACTTTTTAAAATAAATGCATTTATGAAGTTTTTAGAAATTACAATAGCAAAGATTTGAGGGGGGTGTGTTTTTTAAAGTGCCAACATGTAACACCCGCAGATTCTTTAAGACAGTAGGAACTGCTGAAATACCGCGCAATCAAGTGGTTTGTGTTGGCACCACGTTTCTTTCTTCCTCTCCAAAAAGAAAAGCAGGAAAGCATTAATTTGTTTGCACTTGCATTATAATGATCGAGTCCCAGAAAGGAGCAGTGTAATTAAAACAGTGCCCGATTGCTTTATTCACTTAAATGCATTCCTATAGCAATTTGAAAGCTGTGTTTCTAGTTTTAAAGGCTAGGGATTCAGTGTAACCTTGGGTGGGCCCCTTCCTGGTCCCGGTTTTCATCCACGTTGACTGAGATTGATGGCACAGATCATGCTGTGCTCTGAAGATGATCAGACTAAATTAAATTAGATCGAGTACAGCTGTGTGGCTGAAGGAGCCTGCGGGGGTGGCTTCCCCAGCGTCCTCTGGACTCTGGCTTTATTGCCAGCAGCCCACACTAACAGCAAAGGCCGTCTTAAACCAATTGGCTTGTTCTCAGTGCCTGCAAGTGGCTGTACCACCTCTGCAGATGGCCCCTGAGGGCACAGCTCCTGCTGGCAATGATGACTGGTGCTTTCCAGCCAGGCCCCAGAAGTTCAGTGTTAGTTTGTGAAGCTGGTAGAGATGCTGCCTTGGTGTCCTGTGATTAGCTGGTTGAGCCAGCAGCTACACAGAACTCAGCCCACCCTCAGGCCCTGCCTGGACATGTCTGCATGCCTCTACAAACAAAGTCAAATAATAAGAGTTTATGTCTCCAAATACCCAAAGCACTTGAAGGTGATCCGGACTCAGCATAATTTCTCAAACAAGTGGTTTATCACTGATTCTCTTAGCTAAATAATAAAATAAAATGAGCAGGGAAAGGGAAGAGGTTGGAAAATGGGGGCAGCAGAAGCAATCTGTTTTGTTAGGAAGCCAATTCTTCAGTAAGATAGGCACAAGCCTCAAGAATAAAGCAGTATACAAAGCTGGTCTGTACTTTAGAAATTAGAGATAAAAGTAGATTCAGGTTTCTGCCAGAGAGCAGGGTAACAGAGGGAGAAAACCCTATTCTTCCTTATTATTTTGAGACAGGGTCTAATGTATTCTATAAGTGAAGATGATCCCCCTGCCTCCATGTCCTGAGTGCTGAGATTAGAGGAGGCATGTGCCTACCCATCCACTCCATGAGGTACTGGGTATGGAATCCATTGCATAGTGTTTGGGAGGCTAGCACTGTAGCTGCCAAGCTGTACCTTCAGACACCAAAAGTTACCCTTGGAATTCATCACTAAAGGCTTGTCCTGGCTTGGATCTGGGTTCCTTTTTGTTGTTTTTTCAGTACTAGAAATTGAACTTGAGACCTTAACAATGTCAGGTCGGTGCTTTACTAAGGTACCATCAAGGAAGCTATCTTCCTTCCTCTTAAGCAGCAAGGCCCCTAAGACACTGTCAGGAAAAGAGAGTGGAACTTGAACCCTATATATGATCAGTCACTTCACAAACTGGGGGAGTTGGTTAATTGTCCTGGGACTCAAGTTACTTCTGCTTCTATAAAGATAGCACCAATCCTTGCTCCAGGGTGTCTGAGGATGGCACCTGGACACACAGTTACTTATTTTGGCCGACACAGATTGTGTACCCACTTTGTGCCAGAAGGGCCAGACTTAGAGCATCTTCATTGACCATTTACCTCTCAGGACCCACATGGCCTTTCATACCCTTGCTCAACAAATACGAGGTTCTTCCCTCTATCCCACCCCCTTGGCCAAGCTCACCTCCACTGGGCAGATCATAACCCTGAATCTCAATTCTTCATCTTTATTTTTGAAAGAGAGACAATCTGCTGATGCTTCCCTAGTATCATCTTTCCCTAGTAATCTTCCTCCTCCTCCTCCTCCTCCTCCTCCTCCTCCTCCTCATCTTCTCCCTGTTAGTTCTCACCATCACCCTGGTTAATTTCGCTTTCCAGCACTTGGGAATTCTGAATCAGTTTGCCATTTCTCTTCCTAGAATCCATCCCCAAGAGGACTGATCACATGTGAAACAAATTTAGCCATTGTGCAAATCCATTCTGTGGCCCAGTTCCTAATGCGAGCTCTAACAGAAGCCAAGGGTGGGACTGGGAAAGTGAGGTTAGTGTGACGGCACTGCAGTGAGTAGGAGAAGAGGAGAGCCACATGACTTGAAGGGAAACTGCATCACGAGTCCTCAGCTCCTAGACAGCTTCGTGAGTCCTGTGGTCATGAGAAGTACACATATCTATGGCCCTTTCTTCCTCACATACGAGGTCAGCAGACTGAGGTCAAATAGGACATGGTCAATGATGGTGCTGAGGCCACTGTTCACTCAACCTTCCCAAACCCGCAGCATGCTTCCCTAATTCCTCAGCACATGCTTTCTTATAGATCCCAAGTTAGACTTAGTATTTTGACAAACAACAGCACACAATTAGAGGCAGCCCAGCAAATAGTTGCTTTTATATCTTTGAGCTAGGATCTCAGTATCTCATCCTGTCCTGTGAACATTCTCATTCTATGGTGATGGATTTTCTCAATGGTTTCTAACCACCAGAACTGGGCATCATAGCCTCCTAGATGTCAACAGTATATAGCTACAATCCTATCACATCTCTGTGCAAGCTGTGGAATAACCCGGACAGCATACCATAGTCAAACTTGACTCCACCCCCACCAGAGCTGGGTAGATTTTAGGGCCCATCACTGACATTTTGTTGCAATTTTTCTGGATCCCATCCTATAGGTTTTATTTTACCACGGATAGTAGACCTACCCTACAGCACCAAGTTTTTTCCAACTTACCAGCTTCTATGTCTGCTTCAGTCTCCTGCCCTGTTTGTGAACCTTGGCCTTCTCTGCTAGATTCCATAGCCTGAGACCTTGACTCAACTCTGTCTCTGGCTCCAGTTATATTGGGACTGACTTAGGGCACTTTCTCCTGCCAGGTCCTCTGAGCCAAAGTACCACTCCCCTCTACTTCCCATCAGCCCCAGCCATTCATCTCAAATGCAAATTCTAAGCTAGCTCTCTCCAGAAATTTCTAGAATTGAGTGGTGCTCAGCTTTGGATAATCACAGAACTAATGTCTCCCCCCCCCCCCCCCCCGTGAGGCCATGGAGGGATGCAGTCCCTGCTACTAAACAATTTGAAATAGCTCTCCTTTTTTTTTTCTAGATTGCACTTTATAGATTCTGAGACCCTTCATGATTCAACTCCTTTTATATTTTCCAGTGCATTTCTTCTCTCCAGAAGGATCTAATATTCTACTATGGGCTCTTGACATCATATTCCCCTTGAAAGGATGCTGGGAACATCTTTTCTCTATGAAGATCTTAGCCTTGTAATTCTTCAACCTCTAGCATTACAGGCCATCTCTTCTCCAAGGCTGTTTTAGGCCTGTTTTTTTTTTTTTTAAATTTATTTATTTAGTATACAGTGTTCTGTCTGCAGGCAAGAAGAGAGTATCCGATCTCATTACAGATGGTTGTGAACCACCATGTGGTTGCTGGGAATTGAACTCAGGACCTCTGGAAGAACAGCTTAACCTCTGAGCCATCTCTCAAACCCCATGTTTCTTGATTGTTCATTTGTTTCAGGTTTTTAAAGATTTATTTGTTTATTATGCACACACTGTTCTGTCTGCATGTATGCCTGCAGACCAGGAGAGGGTACCAGATCTAATTATAGATGGTTGTTAAGCCAGCACATGTTGCTGGGATTTGAACTCAGGACCTTTGGAAGAGTAGTCAGCACTCTTACCCACTGAGCCATCTCTCCAGCCCCATGTTTTTGGATTGTTCATTTGTTTCAGGCCTCTGTTTTTAACTAGCATTTAACTTTCACATTAAGTAAATTAGAACCAAACCACATGTCACTTCACAGGAGACACTGAATTTCAGAGTGCAAGTCCTTTGAGGCCAAACACCTGTCATAAGCCCTTTGTGTTCCTCACTGGCCATGTTAGGAGTCAGCAGGCAGAGCCAACAAGACTGAGCTCCTCTTCCATGGCAGAGGTACCTGGTCAGCATTCTCTCATCTGTGTTTCAAACCGTTGCATCTCTATACACATTAAAGTTTTTCTTACAATGTCAATCAGGATGATAATGGATCCTTCTCCTACTAAGATATAGAAATGTAAGGCCATGCTAGAGCCACCAAAGGTATTTTCCTGTGAAGTTTCAGCAGTGGGTTTGAATATTTAACACACAGAGATGGGTCATTTCTTTACTACCAGATTGCCCAGCTATGTCGATGAAGTTTTTGATTTATGCATCTGGGGTGGGACCTGGAATGGGCATTTTAACTAGAAATCTAAGTGATTTTTGAATCAACTTTATTCTGACAAAAATGCTGGGCCATGGAAGCCTCATTTCCCAGATATAATCTGCAAATGGTGGAGTAAGGCAGACAAAGGGCATTACCACCTCTGGGGAGCTCTATCTAGCCACGATGGCTGAGATTTTCCTCCACCTCCTCCTTGGTTTGAGTCCAAATCTGGTTACTAAATATCTGGGACCTTCAGCCAAAAGACCGTTTGGCCTTGAAGACTCATTTTTATCTTCAGGGATCTCCCTTGCCAGGCCTCCACTTGGTCTGCTCTCATTGGAGGAACTAAGCAAACACACCAGCTTTGCTCCACCAGCTGCAGCCTTGGGCTTGCAAGCTATTTTGATTCCTGCTATGAATCAGAATGGAATTATGAATAATTTGTAGGAGGCTTGTTGCGTCTTGTTCCAGCTTTTCTATAGCTCAACTTTCCTTGCTCTGTCTTTCAAGTCCTCATATGTCTGATTCTTTAAAAGGCTTCGGGTCTGGAAGATGACAAAGGCAGCCTTACAAGGGCTTCCGGCTTCTCTGTGTTGACATCTCAGCACGTTCTCTAATTTACAGCACCACATGTGGATAAAAGAAGGGACGAGGCAGGGCAGAGCCCCAGCAAGGCATCTCTCTGGCTAGTAGGCTGAGTGAGTGTGAGTCTTAGCATGTGTTATATGAAGACCCAAGGCCCAGTGGTTTTCCACACTCACATCTGCATAGGAAAACAACTCTTAGTAAATGGGGGAGGCACTAAGATGCATTACATTCTCCTCAAAGAAAATATGAGACAACCAGGCTCCAAAGTGACAGGCTCTTATATAAAATATCATCTATGCATAATTCAGACTAGACTAGACCTCAGGAAGTCTTTAAATAAAATGAGAGAAATACATTCTTCTGAGATGTCCCCAAAAAGAACTACTGAACACTCTTGGGAGCTTTTTGGCAGGAGAGATATCCCAGAGAGTCACTGTATTTCCTCTGAGACAACCAGGTGGAGTTCAAGGTACTGTGGAGAAAAATACAATTTACTGTTTGTTTTTCCTTCCTGAGGACCTTGATTCCACCCTGGGGTTCACATTAGGCCTGTGCAATGTGTTTATGGAAAAAATCAAAACCAAAAAAAAATATCCCCAAACCACCTCCTGCTTGCTTGCCCGTGTGCCAGAGTCCAAGCCAGGCAATGTGGAAGAGCAAGAAGTACCTCTCAAAAGACCCAGCATAAAGACACCCATGGGTGGCAGGGAGGGAAACGTGTCCAAGCATTTTCATATCTGGGCCTTTCCCTTTGCTCCACACTGGACCCTCAGATCCTGGAGAAGGATTGTGCTTCAAGCTGATTAGCTAGTATGAAATTCTCTTTCAACTCTCCCAAGCCTTAGAATTATAATCTTCCTGTATTCTTGAAAGTTCAATAAGCTTTTTTTCAAAATAAAACAAAAAAATGAGTCTCCCTTTGAAATAATAGCTGCAAGCATTTAAGTCCAAAACTACATTACATTTGATCACTGTTCAATAAGTATTCAGAAAAGAAATGAGTCCCCATGAGTCTTGGGGGTGTCATGGACTGTTGGTCCCACTCATTCCTGGGGTCCAAGCACCCTAGGGGAGGAGGCAGCCAGGCTAATGGTGAAGTGAGGGGTCTGGAATGAGATCAGTGTGTTGCAAATCTGAGTGCATCACTTTCTAGCCATCACCCAGACAGCTCCTTTCCTGGTCAGGTGTTGATTGTCCCTGGTTATGACTGAGAAAATGATAGAAACTCTTCATGTGAGTGCTCGTGAGAATTAAACGGGGTGTCTCTCTACATATATATTATATATGCCGTCATATTTGTTCCTCACAATAAATTTCTGAAGAAAGCCCTCTTGTCACCACATTTTAATGAGGAAACAGAGTACAGAGTGGTTTCTTGGCTAAGGTCACTATTCAGACTTCAAACCCAGCGTGTCTGACTCCTGCAGCAACCAGAAAAACCTGACTCTCCTCCCCAATCCTCTCTCTGATTCACTAAAGTACTTTACTTCTTTATAGATTGCTGCTAAAGCCATATAGATGGTGAGTGCTGACGGACTCTTATTTTCATAAAGCTATATCCAGCACTTAGGCAAGTTACACTCATCCTCCTGGGGCTATGGAAGAGAGGGGAGGGGATGCCACGTAGCCTGTGTCTAATGAACAACAAATATCTGGGAGGGAGGGAAGGGGGGAGGGGGGATAAAAAGAGCCAGGTGTGAGGGAAGGCAGAGGAAGGAAGAGCAGGTGAAGAGCAGAGAGAACTGAGAAGCAATGGAAGGATTCGAACACTCGGAAAGAGCCCTGTCTGTCCTGCTTTTATGAGAAACTGAACAAAAGACTCAGAAGCCTCAAACAGAAAACACTGGTTCCCAGCAAGTCAGCTGGGAAGGTTTGAGTCTGCTAGGCAGCTCTGTGCCCTCCTTTCCCTGAGATGGAGAGTGGTGGCGGCCAGGTCTTTAGAGCCTGAATGGTCCACTTAGCAGCTTGAGCTTTATTTTCTAATGAATGGAAATACCCACAATGCCCCTCTGCTCTTCTGGGGCAAGAGGTAAATCCTTCTAGTGTCCCTCTGGATACACATACAACCCCCATCAGCAGACAGGGCACCAGTCAACCTGCCTTCCTTTCATGCATACAAAGTAGCCTTATGGACTGCACCTGCAAGCCTCTGCTATGTCCCACACACAGAAGGATCAAAGCCCTACACATGTCTTCAGACTATAATTTAAGATAATTAAGATTTTTTAACCTAAATTACATTTTACCATTTCATAACAGAGCTGTCAAGATCCTATCTATCAAAACTCTATCAAGCAAACAAAAAGGGATAATTATATTTTCAGACACATGCAGCCATCACTCTGCAGTTTCTCACAAAAGACTTCTGTGTGCTTTCACACCCTTCTTTTTTAATGTTTTTCAGCTACCCTACCCACCCCTGGAGTCTCAGATTATACACTCTTAAATAAAAGGAAAATATGCCAAAGCCATATAATGTCACGGCAGTGTCACTCAGAAGTAGAGATTCTAGTTAAAACAATATCAAAAGAAAAGCTCTCCAACTTGGTCAGGGCATCCTCAATGTCACAAATGCATTCTGTTCAGGATGCAGATAAAGCAAGCGTGCTATACTCACTCCACAAATCAGAACAATGGGGAAGGGCCTATACACTTCCTACGGAAGCTGAATTTGCTTTTCTCATCTCCATAAAATAGTTTGTTCTAAGATCTTCTATGGCACATCCAGGGAATACATTCTTTTCATCTCTTCCCTGGTCATTATGAAATAGTCATATTGGTTAAAAATTATCCTTCTCTCAAGGCCCCCATGCTGGGCTATGAATGTCTGAAGTTCCTAAGCATGATCTCACCCACTTTAAGACTGAATGAGGCAGAAATGGGTAAGGAACATATGCTGTAGCCAGTCAGTACATGGAAGCTCTCAGCCAGCGACTAGACATGGTGGGTCACATGACCTCAGTTGGTCCAGTCAGAATGAAACCCCCATATTTTGTTGGCTGGAGGAGAAAGCCGAGCCTTCCCTTTGGACACAAGGGAAGAAGACAATGGTAGGTACTAAGTAGCAAATCCTGGCCTACTGGGGAATGGTGGGGTTTAGACTTGTCTCCTAGAGCCAGAGGCGATATAGAAGGCAAGTCTTCAAGGACCTAAATATTGTCCTAATCCAATATTAGGGGAAGGCAAAGCCAAGAGAGCCTGGAGCAGCAGAGCAGGAGTCAGGATTCATCCATAAGTGAATGAGATATAAGGGCAGCTTCAGTGGGCCACCCACTGACTCTAATATGAGAATGGTGCTCTTAGCTTTAGGGGACCACAGACCTCTCAGGAATTAATACTGCCATGATTCCTCTGTATATAGACACATGAGATCACATGGACTAGGAGTGGTCGTGGCATAGAGCCCAGGCAGAGTTGCTCATGTTTGCTAGCTAGGCACTGGGCTTCACTGTAGACAGTGGCAGGAATTTAGACTAATCACCACACACAGAGGGTCACCTTATTTAACTCTACTAAGCATTAATGTATTCCTCCATAAAATGATAATATAATACCTACTCCACAGAGATGTAAAAATTAAACAGATTTGTAGACGTGGAAAGGTTAACATAATATTTGATCACAGACTACAGCATTGACCAATTAAGACTGTCCCCCAAAGGTCTCCAGATGAAAACAAATCCTTAATATAAATGTCTGTGTACAGTGTTAGAACACATACAGTGATGAAGCCATGACTAATCTGGAAACATAAAGCAGTTGATCAGCGATGGGTGTTAAATTTTGGGATAGGGCAGGCCACAACTTCCTCATCCAAAAGGCCCCTGTACAGTTTCCAAAAGTATTGTGGGGTCCAATGAAAGGAAAGGATTTGACCCATTTGGAGTGGAGGATAACTTGTTAACTGTGAAGTATTTATGTATTTATTATTTTTATTTTATCTGTGTTGGTTTTTTGCTTGCTCTGAAAGCGTGTCCAAACTGCTGGAGCTGGAGTTATAGACTGTGGTGAGCTACCATGATCGGAGTCCTCTGCAAGTGCAGCCAGTACTGTTTAACTGCTGGGCAGTCCTTCCAGCCCCGACTGTGACGCGTTTAACAGCAAAATTAAAGGAGAATAAAAAAGATGTATAGCTTCACACCTACAGGCTTTCAGATTATAAGAGAACAAATCGCAGCCATCCCTCACTCCAGCTCAGCAATGACTCACACCCCCTCCCCCAGCCCACCAAATTCCCCCCAAAGGAAAAGGCTTAGAAGCCACAGCAGCAGCCTGTCCCGGCTACATCTCACTCTGACCTGCAGCTCACTCCCTTCCCAGCTCTAGGCCTTGCAAATCTTCTCTACCTAAAGGGATTCCCAGTCCTCGAGTTATGCTTTTTGGAAATGTCATCGAAAATGGGAAACACGGGGTAGGGGTGGGTAGGGTGCAGGTTCGTGTCAGTGCAGGGTTACCACGCCCATATGCTTGGCTTTGCACTCTGTTCCTTTATTTCTAGCTTCCAACATCTTATTTTTTTTTTTTTTTACATCAAAATGTTCCTTTTCCGTTCCATTTTTTTTTTCCTAAGTAGGCCAGTCAGTCACAAATAAACAATTTTTCCTGAGAGCTAATGCAGTCCCATCATTGCAGCCCAGTGTTTGTGACAGTATGCGGATGACAAAGCAAATCCCAATGACAGAACAGCAGACTGACCTCCTCGCCTCCAGCAGTGGGCAGTGAGACCGACCGGGGAGAGAGGACTTGGGCTCGGCCCGCACTATCAGCCCTGTTAAACCAATTTATTCCCGAGTCTTCTTCCCAAAGACACCCCCGAGTCCTGGGTGGTAATGTAAGGGGTCACAGAAGACCACAGGGAGAGATTAAAAGCTGTTCTGCCTTCCCACGTCTCTGCCAATGTTGACTCAGCCACAGAGAGAATTCTGTTTCCAGCTCCAAACAACCGAGGCCAGCGAGGCAAGGGCAAGAAATGCTGACGGAGCCCCACAAAGCCACTGTGCTGTGGTGAAGCACTGTGCCAGCCGGCACGTCCTAGGGAAAGGCAAGCAGATTCAGACTTAGCTGGTAAGAGCAGAGCCAAGCCACACAAGGACAGTCACAACTCTGCCGAGACCAGGGCTGGCTTCCCAAGGAAGATGTACGTCATGCCTGAGGCTGGACAGCTCACAGCCAGCAGAGGTGTCCTGTGAGCAGAGACACTTCTCAACCAGGGCTTGGACAGAGAGCTGAGGGACCGGGAATTCTGGGGATGTGTGAAGAGGCAGGCCTCAGAGGACCCTAGAATAAAGAAAGACCTATGTGCCATTCTGTGGTTTGAGACAATGAAGATCTGAGACAGAATCCCCAGAGGCCTTACAAATTTCTGAGCAACTGTCTGTCTGTCTGTCTGTCTCTGTCTCTGTCTGTCTCTGTCTCTTTCTCTCTCTCTGTCTCTCTGTCTCTCTCTCTCTCTCTGTCTGTCTGTAAGCCAGAGACAACCTCAAATGTGACTCCTCAGGCACCATCCACCTTATTTTGTTTATTTGTGTATATGTGTGTACACACATCACAATACATGTGTGAAAACCTGAAGACAACGTGCAGAAGTCAAGTCTCTCCTTGCACTGTGTGGGTCCTGAGGATCCAACTCAACAGTCAGGTGTGGTGGTGAGCGCCTTAACACCCTTGAGGCGTCTTGCAGGCTTGCCCCATTTCCTTTAGAGGGGCAAAGACTCTCACGGGCCTGGAGCTCATCAAGTTCCAGGCTGGTTAGTCAGAAGCCCATGTCTGCTCCCTAGCACTGGATCACCACCCCACCCCCACCATGCCCAGCTCACACGGGTTCTAAGGATCAAACTTGGGTCCTTATGCTTTCAAAGCAAGCACTTCTAGATAAAGGCATCTTCCTTGCTAACCTGATGTTTTTACTGTGGCTAATAGCTCTGCAAGCAAAGTGATTCTTGCTTTTTGTAAATGGAGGGTGGAATTGAGAGGCACTCATGCAGCAGGCTAAATACCACCAACTCTCTTCCAGAGAGCAAGTATCTAGGAACTCACCACCCACACATAATTGCTAGCCTGGTTGACTCTCAGAACTCTTTATTGCCAACAACTTAGTCTGGAAAATTCTTTCCGACCTAAGCATTCCCTTTCACATCTTATCCTCCTGGTCATCCTGATCTCATTCTTATTAATCTGACTTTCACTTTCATTGACTTTCTTTTCCTAGATTCTTCTCTTGTCTCCTTATTCTAAGTCACTCTTTAGTTTCATTGGTTTCCAAAACAGCCTGGAATTCATCAGAAATTATTTAAAAGGGACACCCCCCCCCAGCCAGGGGCTTGACATTGCTTACACCCAAACCACCTCCTGTGGCTAGACTCTAAGACATTCCATCTGGAATATGCTCACTTTTCTCTGACCAGTTCCTTACTGCCAAGGCACATAGGACAGGTCGCTATAGCATACAGATGGTACCCCACGCAGGCACTTTTATCTGATGCTGGCTTTGCCTCTGCTCCTTGCTAACAATTGTTCTTGTAATTTCCCGTTGCCCTAAACCACTTCTAACATCATTACCCTCCTCAGGCATGTCTGTCTGACCACCTTACATTAATGACAAGCTCATCTCTTGACATGCCGGCATGAAGCCATTTCTTAAGAACTCTCTAATTCTTTACTCAGAACACCTGTTTTTCATCCCTGTTTCACCTTCTTTTCAGTGTGGACTTCTCAAATGTGACATTGTACCCGAAATGGTCATCCTTCAGCGCCTCGCCTTCTCAGGGCCCTGTTCTGTCAATTTCATCTGGTCTCACATGGAGTTTGTATCTTATTTTTCACTAGCTCTGTTCTCTCTGTTGTAACCAGGTCTCTTGTAGCAAGAACTACTTAACTTTCCTGAACTCATGTGTTGTCTTGTTGGATCCGCACATGAAAGACCCTCCCCTCCCCACAATTAAAAAGGAAAGAAACCTGCTTGTTGTGAAGTCAACATGTAGCATTGCAATCTACAAAAGAAGTGAATTAATTACTAAGAGGGAATGTCAAGAGACAAAACAGATGGTAGTACTTTCATTTAAGGTAATCACTGAAAAAAGAACAAAAATAAAAGCAATATGAACAGAACATGGGGAGCTAGGAATACCATGAAAAGACGAAATATATGCATTATGAGCATAAAAAATGAGAAGAATTCCATGCCCAAGGCATAAGAATATCTTCAATAAAATTATAGAAGAAAAATAAACCTGAACCTAGAGACAAAGGTGCCAATCAGTATAAGAGGCACACAGAACAAACCAAAGGAACAGGAAAAAAGGCTCTCGTGTCATTAGATTATGACATTTCAGCTATAACGCTAAAACACTAACAACAAGGAATAAAGAAAAGTTACTAAAAGCTGCAAGAGAGAAAAGGCCAATTCATATACAAAGACATGCCAATCATAATAGCAGATAATTATTTGATAGAAATGTTAAAACCCAGATAGAATTGGCAAGATGTATTCCAAGTTCTGAAAGATCACAAATGCCAACTCAGATGATTATTCCCACTAACACTACTTATCATCATCTAAAGAAGAATAAATACTTCTCATGATTAAAAGAAAAAAACAGTATAAATAAATTTATGACAGATCCAGCTTAATAGGGAATATTGGAATAGATGTTTCAAGTTGAAGAGAAAAATAAACACTCTCAAAGGTCACAGGGGGAAACACTACAAGGACAGTTCACTAAAAGACAAACAAGAAGACACCCCAAAATAAAAACTATAAGAAGAACTAGCACATCTCTTTCAATAATAACTCTGAATATTGATGGTTTCAATTCTCCAGTAAGAAGACAGACTAGCAATTGGATTAGAAAATATGAAACACAACTTACCATCAAAGATAGGCACTATCTTGGAGGTAAAAGGGTAGAAAAAGATATTCCAAGCAAATAAAACTAGGAAACAAGCAGGCATAACTATTATAATATCTGACACAATAGACTTAGAAAAGGCATCAGAAGAGATAAAGAAGGGTTACTTCATCAAGATTACAATTCTAAGTGTATAGACACCAAACACAGGTGCACCTAGTTTTTATAAAACAAATACTGCCAGATGTCAAGCCACAGAACAACCCCAACACAGTAATGTTGAGTGACTTCCAATACGTCACTCTTAATGAAGAGACAAGTCATCTAGACAAAAATAAATAAATAAACAGAGAAACATTGGGTGATACCATAATGCAAATAGATCTAGCAGACATCTACAGACCATCCCACTCAGACACCACAGAATACATGTCTCAGCAGCCCATGGAACTTTATTCAAAATAGCTCATATATTATGACATAAATCAAACTTCAAAAACCATAAGAAAATTGAAACAATGTATTACAGTTTATTTGGTTACAATGGAATAAAGCTAGACACCAATAGCAGTAGAAACCACATAAGCACCCACATACATGGTTACTGAAGGAGCTTACTGCTGAGTAGTTGGATGGATCACTGAGGAAATCAAGAAGGGGGAATGTTGTGGAATAATCTTTTTGTACACTGTGAAGATTGTCGCTTGGACTGGTTTAATAAAGGGCTAAATGACTAATAACTAGGATAGGTGAGCCTTGCAGACAAAAAGAGACCTCTGGGAAGAAGAGTAGAGTCTCCAGGTAGACACAGAGAAAGGATGAGACAAACACACTGTGTGCTGAAAAAAAAAGGTACTGCCATGTGGTAGAGTGTAGATAATAAATATGGGTTAATTTAAGTTGTAAGAGCTAGTTGGTAACAAGCCTAAGCTATCAATCGATCATTTATAATTAATAATAAGTCTCTGTGTGGTTATTTAGAAGCTGGCTAGTGGGACAGAGCTGATGGTCCTGATCAAAAACAAACAAACAAACAAAAAAAAAAAACTCCAGCTACAGAAAAATTTTAAAACCTAGCATAAAATAAAAATTAAAGACAACATACCAAAATCCATAGTACATAATAATGTGGTCCTAAGAGGAAAGTTTATAGTTACCAGAGCCTACATTAAAAAAAAAAAAAATCATAGAGAACTTAGAGGTAGGTCTGCTTGCTTTGATCAAGGAGCTTCATAGCCCAAGTGACAGAGCAGGACCTGAAGGAAACACTGCTTGCTAACTGGCTCATGGGTTCATTCCTAGCTACTTTTCTTATATAATACAGGACCACCTGCCCAAGGATAGCATTACCCACAGCAGGCTGGGCTCTCCTACATCAATCAATAAGTAAGACAATCCCCCATAAATATGCCCACAGGCTCGTAAGATCTAAGAAATCCCTCCATTGACATTCCCTAAACAGGTGACTCTAGATTGTGTCAAGTCTGATAGTTAAAGCTTACTAAGGTATGTGGATGGATAAAGCTGATCCCAGAAGCCATAGGTTATAAAATAAAGATCTCAATGGGATACCTAAACAGGAATCTTTACCAAGTAAAGCCCCAGAGGTCCTCCGAACTCTACAAGTTTTGGCTATTGCCGGCAGATGTCTACATGAACTAGATGGTAAAGCCGTATTGTTGAAGATACAGCTCAGCTTGGTTGCAGAGTAAATAGAAATTATGTTGCAACTGACTCAAAGCTTTCTCCCTGATGATCAATTTTCACAGAGCCAGAGGCTGCGGTGCAGATAACTGGAGAAGAAAGGAACAGAGATGCCTTCTCTGCTTTAGGTCTTACTTGTTACAACACTAACTGGTAAGAGGCACTTACTTACCAGTTCAACTGTGTTGTGACTACTATGGGGCTGAGCAACTGATTTATGATTGGATCTGAGACCCACACCACAAGAGGGCTTCACGCCAGTTAGTGGATCTAGTCAAAAGCCCACACTAGGAGTGAACCTACTACCTTTTTTGGCTAAAAATATACATCAAACTACTTAAATATTTGTGTTTATGCTAATAGATTAGGATTGTCCTCCACTTTAAACAAAAGAAACATCTCTTTGAAGCAAACAGTGGTTAAGGCAGAGACTCACAGCTGGTCAAGGTGCTGAGAACAGATGAGTACTGGGTGCTTAGCATTAAATGGCGTACCCACATTAGTCCCTCCAAGGCTCAGAGAATATCACAGGAGACAAAATTTTTAAAAGATGCCAAATGGTACACTTACTGGCCAGGGTATGGCCATGACCTTCATGATTTACAGTAGGTGAGGCACACATGGCATAGGACCCACATAAGACTGAGCCTATAACCATTCAGTCCTAACTAGGGGAGGAGTCGTGGGGCTGTGCTCCACCCAGGGCACCTAATGACAGTGGGGGCTGCTGGAGAAGTCATTGTCTCCGATGACACAGCATCTGGTAAGCTACTCATGTTTGAATAAATAGCCTCACACTTGTGCCTGCATAATGACCCTTGTGAGCCACAAAGCAAAGGCAAAATAAAACAAAGACATGAAAGTTAGGAGACCTAAGAAAAGGGGAATGTGGTGGGGTGGATGATAATGGAGGGGACTAAAACAGGAAGAAAGATTATTTTTTAAAAAAACTGAAAATATTTTTAAAAGAAGATGCATGCATTTTCCCTACATGAAGACATGTTGTAACGTTATACTAATTAGGAATGGAGTTCAGGGCTGGGTTCAAGTGTGAGGAGCACTGGCTGTTCTTCCAGAGGACTTGGGTTCAATTCCCAGCACTCATAATGGCAGCTGACAATGGTCTGTAACTCCCTTCCCACAAATGCAAATGAAATAAAGATAAATAAATTAATTTAAAAAATGGTGTTCAAGCTGGAGGGTGTGGCACTCCTGAGATACAGTAGGCTCTGAACTATCCAAAGGTTCTGGTGAGACATCTATGGTCAGCTGCTCCCACCATCAGACTGAATCCTGGAAGAGCTTGTATACAAAATAGAAAGTACACTCAGTGCTGCCTCCGTGAGATATGGAGAGCTCCCTGGCAACAGACTGCAAATCTGGGGAGAAAACAGCAGAATCTTTCGCAATCCTTTGGAGGAAAAAAAATAAAAATTAAGATTTACCCACAAAATAGACATTTCAGAAAAGGCCAGTTGTGGTGACCTTGGATGGCTCTTGGGTGGTACATACTTTAAAAAACCAGGATGAGCCATTTGCCACAAAGAGAATGAGGCCTAGAGGGCAGCTGTATTCATTATTCTCCTTGGAATGGAACCAGCTTTTCATTTTCTCCACTGACACTCCCTTCTCTCTAAATACCCGGAAGAAATTCCACTGGAATGATCCTCTCCCTGGGGCTGAAAAATAGCATTCAGCAAGCCAGATTAAGGCAAAAAAAAAAAAAAAAAAAAAAAAAAAAAAAAAAAAAAAAAAAAAAAAAAAAAAAAAAAAAAAAAAAAAAAAAAAAAAAAAAAAAAAAAAAAAAAAACTCAGTTTATTTTGGTCCTGAATGTTAAATGGGATTTAAAACAGATAGAGTACTTGTTCATTCTTTCTATTAGGAGAACAATTCATAACTGCAAAGAAAAGGCCAACCCAGTGCATACAGGGACATCTTTAGTCCGCTCTCCTGAGAAAAACTAAAATTCCTATTTCCCGATCTCCTCTCTTCTTCTCTCTCACCCTCCTACTTTCTCCCCTCCTCTCTCTCCTCTTTATCCAAGGAAACCAGATTGCCCTCAGCTTGTGAACACACAGCTCCCACTAATTCCAACAGGAATTGTGAGTGTGGCATGGCTCAGCTGGAGTGTGACCTATGTCTTAATACTCAGCACTACACCATAGGAATGGAATTTGCAATTCACAGAAGGAGTCCTGTGTTCCAGCCATCTGTTCAGGAATCCCCTCACAGCAACACTTGTTTGTTGGTAAAGTCCTCACTTGTGGCCCAGCCACCCATCTATTTGTGCTACTACATAAGAAACAAAAGCCTTCTCCTCAGCACTCTGCCAGTGTCTGGCTGTTTGCTATTATTAGGCTGCTGAGGTCAGAGGACTTCAGCAGAGATGGAGCCTTAGAGCTCAGAACCAGAGGACACACGAGACGCGCCCCACCCCCCAGGAAGGGGGGGGGCAGGTAGCCTCCTTCCTGCTTCATGGTTCTCTCTTAGGAGACATGAAGAGCAACACAGGCAAGATGGCTGCCAACAGAATCAGATCAAAGAACATATGAAAAATATCCACAGAGGATGTAAAGGCCAAATCCATCCTTATTCTGATTTGTGTAGCTTCACTCTTGAGCTGCCATTCCAAGGCTAAACTAACAATTTCAGTCTTCTTGGATACATGGACTTCAGAAGGAGACTGAATAATGCAGGTGCTTAATTTTCCATGCACTTGGCATTCATGTGGTCCACAGTTAGCAGCACTTGGCTCAGGCACAATCCGGGAAGGGAAAGTAACAGGTAATAGCAACACTGTGGTGGTGGCTGTACTGAATCAGGGCTGGAGAGGCAGAGTGCAGAGGAAATTGTCAGGGGGAGGGGGAATTCTTGAAACTGGGTCTTAAAAATAAGCGTGTATGACAGATTAGTGATGGCTTGTCTGACTCATTAGTATGTTTCCATCCGTCAAAATCCCTCCAGAAAAAAATTGGCATCACCACAAAAGTATGGCACTAATCTGTTTTTAAAGACTCTCATTTCAAGAAAATGAAACAATGATTCCAAAAATTATGTCACATTTTGCTGAAATTAATCCATCATCTTGCATGTTTTTGATTGTTCAGAACATTTTGATCATAAAAGTAATGCATATAGACGATTTGGGGGCTAGGTTAAAAAAAGTTAAATGAAAATAAACAGAAATTCAACTTTCAGAAAAAAACTAATTATATTTTGGTATTTTCTTTTGTTTTTGATTAATAGACGTCTGTTTTGGGTTGTTTTGTATAAAACTAGGTCCCATGAGCATTATTTCATAGCCTTGCTTTTTTTTTTTTTTTTTAACTTAACATTTTCTTTCAAGTAATTTCCATGCTCTGTGGATTTTTTATTATGGTTCCCCTTTCTCTGCTCTTTCCAATTTCTTCTCCCCTTCCATATGAATTCACCCAATTTTTGTCTTACATTAGAAACAAACAAGCTTCTAAGAGACAATAATAAAACAAAATAAGATAGAACAAAAACTAACCATTGGAATAGAACAAATGAGAAGGGAAAGACCCAGGAAAAGGCACAAGAAACAGATATAAATGCAGAGAGCTATCTGCTTGTTCACACACTCAGGAATCCCCCAAAACCATAAACTGGGAGTCATATATGCAAAGGACATGTAGGATAAAAGAAAAAAAATAGGGGCTGGAGAGATGGCTCAGCGGTTAAGAGCACCGTCTGCTCTTCCAGAGGACCTGGGTTCGATTCCCAGCACCCACATGGCAGCTCACAACTGTCTGTAGTTCCAGTTCCAGGCAAACACCAAGGCAAATAAATAAATAAATAAATAAATAAATAAATAAATAAATAAATAAAAAAGAAAAAATATATAAAGAAAATTAAAGATAAAACATTTTCTTAAACCCTTAATGTAACATTATAAGACAAGGAACCTCCAAAGATTCCATTGAGTTCATTTTCTGTAGCCATCTACTGCTAGGTATAGGCCCTGCTCTGACCTCACCTGCACTCTGAGCCTTGAAGAACACAGCCGGCAGATTGTTCGCTGATTTCCGTGCTCCACACCCTCTCCATTCTGCCTTCCCGCCTGAGGGAGTTAGATGAGGAAGTTTCAGCTGTTTACCTGGTCAGCGATTTTCTAGCCACCTGGGGAAATTCCACAGTGCTATGCCTCTGAAAGCACCGGATATATAACTTTGAGAATGACCTTCAATAAATGGCATTCTCTTTGAACAGATGACCCAAGTGTCTGTGTCTTTTTCAATCTGCAGTCCTAAGCCTGAGTCGCCAACCCCAAGTAGCACGGGCCATGCAGTCTACCCTTAGGAGTAGTTTGTTTCTCAAGTAAGATTTCCTCAGAGAATACTAAAGTTTCATTTGCAAATGGTTACCAACTGGAGATAGCTTCCTGTTAGGGATGGAAATGCCCACTTCTTTCAACTCTAGGACTTCATCTGATACAGATACTGTGCATGTTTCTTCAGTCTTCATGAATTTATTTGTGCATAGATCTTGCTGATTTTAGAGGGCCTTGGTTTCTTAATGTCTTCGATCGCCTCTGGCTCTTACACTCTTTCTGCCTCCTCTTTTGACAATAAGCATTGCAGCTCAGATGGAAAGGTATCCTGGCAGTTGGGAGTCAAGGAACACCACAAAGTCACTGTAATTATCAGTTTACAGCTGTGCTATAGGAAAAGGTTTCTCCAATGCAAGTGTAACAATCTTGCTCTGGCAGGAGAGGGCTTCCCCAAAGAAGTTGTTATAGCTCTGTTCAGGACCCCCAGAACATAACAACTCTCCTGTGCTTGCTAGGGGAAGTTTCCCCAGGGAAAGTGTTAACAGTTCTGATCTGCTCAGCTCCTCTCTGGCTCCATGGAGTGTTGTTAGAGGTGGACTCTGCTCCAGCAAAAATGTCACACCACACAATTAACCTTTCTTAAGAGATTTATTGGAAAGGAAGAATTCAGGAGGGTGGGTGGCTGTCTCTAGGGTTGAGACAAATAAGCAAATTGAACAAGGAGTTTACATAGTTTTGCAGGGTGGCTTGGGATTGGTAGAGTTTTGTAGCCCAATTCTGGGGCAAACTCTAGGATTGGTATGATTTCATACTCAGGGACCTCAGCAATTGGTGGAATTCTATGTTCAGGGATTGGTGGGATTTTGCAGCCTGGCTCTGGGGCAAGCTCAGGGATTGGTGGGATTTTAAGCCCTGGTCCTGGGGTTAAGTCAAGGTGTTTTTCCTTGGTCTAGATCTCAGGTCTAGTCAGGAGCAGGGAACTCTTTCCTTGGCCCCTTTCATCCTACACTGAGCGGTTTCCTGAACCTTGAGGGGAGAGTTAAATGTTTCTGGGTCCCTCACAGTCTGAATACTGTCTGGCTGTGGATCTTTCTCTGTATTTGTTCCCATTTATGTCAGGAAGCTTCTCTGATGCTGACTAGACAATGAATTCATCTATGAATATAGCACAGTGTCACTTGGAATCATTTTATTTCCATGTTCTTTTAGTAGAACAGTAGTATTTGATTTTACCCTAGGTCCCCGAGCTATCTAGTTTCAGGTTCTTGGTCACCCAAGAAGTGTCAGGTATGGGTTCCATCTCATGAAGTGGGCCTTAAGTCAAATCAGATATTGGTTAGTTACTCCCATAAGCTTTGTGCCACCATTGCCCTAGCATATCTTGCAGGCAGGACACCATTGTAGAGCAAAGGGTTTGTGGCTGGCTTAGCGTTTACATATCTCCTTTAGTAGCCAGCAGAGTACCTTCTGGTTTCCAAGACTCTAGCACATAGAAGTAAAGACTCTATATAGGCACCAGGTTTACTTCTCCATGTTGAAAAGTTATGTAGATGTTATCTTCAGCAATAAGGCCTTGCCATCAGCTTGTGGAGAACAGCCTATAGTCTTGGCAACAACCTGGGTTGTTTTCTGATTCCCATAGGACCCATTTTGTCAACAACTCAATTAGAAGCAACCCAATCCTGGTACTAAAAGCTCCATTTGGTGACAAGAGAAGTCAAGGTGGAGCTCTGTCTCCCCCATTGTTTGGCAATTTCACTTAGCTGGCCTTCATATATGTATAGATATTAGGAAGCTTGTATTGTATTAGGTTTTCATCTTACCCTCCCCCAAAGCCTTTATTTTTAGCTGTCTCTCATCCCCTCTTCACTGCTCCTTTCTACTTAATCCCCCTGCTCTGCCTCCTGCACTCCACCGTCCATCAGTAACTATCTATGTATGGCAGAAAATGGAGTTCTTGATACATCCACCATATTTCACATTAATGCCACTACCCAACCTTGGTAAGCTTCCTTCTAGATATATTTCTAGTCTATGTACTTTGTTGTGATATATATTTAATAAAAATAGCCTAAAATTTTAGAGGACAGAGCCAAGCCAAGAAGATTGAGGAGTGGGGATACATACCTTTAATCCTAGCTCTAGGAATGTTGAACAAGAATGTAAGATAGCTGTGTGGACTGAGAGGGAGGAGTCCAGCTTCCCCTGCCGCTTCCCTGATGAGCTGTGAGAACTGACTGTGGCTTGTCCCTCTGTCTCTCTGATATTCCAGCTTTTCCCCAATATCTGGCTCCAGGTTTTATTATATACCAAATAGAATTTGTGCAATAGTACTTGGTGCCCTTACCTCTGTGCCCACTCCCATCTAGGTGACTGCTACCTCTTGACTGGACTGTTTGTTGCAATAACTAATTCTTTGTCCCCCAGCTCTACTCTATCATTTATTATAAATGGTTTGCAGCCCCATTTGGGCCAGATGCTTGTCTTGTCTGTGGCGGGTTTTATCTGCTTAAAAATGACTTAGAGGCTTATATTAATTTTATGTTGTTTGGCTCATGTCTCTGGCACCTGGCTAGCTAGTTTTTTTTTTTTTTTTAATCTTAATTTAATACATTTTTAGTAATCTACCTGCCACATGGCCCATGGCCCGTAGTTTATCTTACATGTTTCTTTGGAGGCTGGATGGAGACTGACTGACTCCGCCCTCCCTCTCTCTACCTGTCTCTACTCTGATTTCCCCACCCACTTCTACAGTGCTCTACACAGACCAAAACAGCTCTTCATTTACAGAATTGCACACAGAAAATAGTCAGAACAGTCCCACAACATTTTTTTTATCTAATCAAAAAGTAAGGTTTTAACTTTAATATAGCAAAATTATATATAACACAACAGCTATCAAGTAAAATTATAATATTTAGCTTATTTGTATTAATAAAATTAAAGAAAATATTTTATTATTTATCTTATTTTTGTGAGTCTAAAGTTTTATATTTAATATAACTTTAAAAATAACTAAGAAAAGCTATAATGATAACTATTAAAACTTTAACTACATCAAAGACCACAGAAGGATATAATACTACTCAAATAAACAGGAAGTTTAAGCAACTTTTAAAGTCTAGAAATGACAGAGATGACCCAGGTCTGCCTGGACAGTCACTTAGAGATGTTTTGTAACACTGGGGCATCATCTTTGGTCCATAAGCCCAGTGTCTCTGACATATTTGTCAGGATGTAGAATATCTGGCACAGTTTGTCAGTCACTTTTTTGTGTGTTTTGAAGGATGTCTGACAATTTTTTGGCAAAGCAGGAACTTGAAGGACCATCTCAGCTTGTTTTGTCAAAGTTTAGAAGTCACTTTTTTTATGGAGCTTGTATGTCTAGTTTATATAGCATATTGTCACACAGTCAATATAAGAACAGTCTTTTGTCTAGTGGCTAACTGTTGTCACAAAGTAAATTTTATATGAAGCTTTTTATGTCTATTTTTTTTTAATATATTGGTGCAGCCAGGAACAGACTTGTCTTACTATTTAGAAAAGTCTAAGTTTTTAAAATATTTTAAATGCCAGATTCTGTATGTCTTTGAAGTGTTTGAAGACTACTTATCTAATTGAAATATATCTTTGTATACCTATAAAAACCTAACTAATATGACTATAAGTTTGGTTATCATAGATGACTATTAATCTGCATTTCTCAATTACATATTACTATTTTAAATGAGTTACATAAGCATCATACCTTAATCAAGAGTAGAAAAATACATATAGCATAACAAAATTGACCTTAAGTTTGTATCAATAAACCAAAATACATGTTTTTAATCATTCCTATATCATATCTTCCCCCTCCTTTTATTTTTTAGAAAGAGATTAACTATGACCATTAACCATTTATAATGAAAACAAACATTAATAAGTAATATGTTGGGAAATTGAGTATAGTTTATTATTATTATTTTTTGTGGATTAAGGGGTGTTGGCAATCTTATGAGGGTCTTGAGGCTGGATCATCTTAGACTTGAAGCCAATGTGACCATCTCTTCTTATCAGAGAATTTTTGGGTGGCCTTAGCAAATGAAACCACATTTGCCTGGAAATAAGCCACAGGTTTTGATCTTCTGTGGAAACAAAAGCAGAAACTCTTTTCCCAAGCAATGCATTCTTATAAACAGATTTCAAAGTCAAGATATCTTTAAAATATATGCATTTATTTAACTTAGCAGCCTTTGTAATCACTTGTCTTTTTGCAGTTAGCTCACTAAAAGTTAAAAAATTAAAACACAATAACCATAATCTAGACTCTTTGTTTATCTGCCATCTTTATGTGGCCTTTTATATCTTTAGTCACTCTAATCATTATTCATTCAGTTGTCAGAAGACTTTCTTGAAAGAGAAATTTCAGCATGTCACACCCCCCTCTTCAAAACCTAGGGTGACATTTGGGACAAATCTTTAACCTGGGCTAAGAGGCTCGTTTGGCCTAGCCCATGTTAAGTTTACCTCTGGTTGTTTTCAAAAATGCATCTGCAATTATGTTGGGCACATTCTGAGCTCTAATCTCCTCTGGCACTCCTGTGTTTCTCCCTCAGGAGGGAGCACATGACTGACATACTTATAGTATATCATATGAAGTTTCTGGCCCAGACTAGCCCTAAGATCTGGACCTACCTGAAGCTGCTTAGCTCTACCTAGCCCTAAGATTCAAACCAGCAATCTCACAGTCCCAAAGAAACACACAGAAGCTTATATTAATTTCATGCTGATCAGCCTATGGCTCAGGCATATAACTTGCTAACTCTTTACTCTTAAGCTAACCCATGATTATTATCCAAGTAGCTTAGTACCTTTTCTCAGAGCAGCATCCTGGTCTTCTTTCCTCTCTGCTCTGCTCTTCCTCTTCCCAGTTTTCTTAGTCTGGTAGCCCTGCCCACACTTCCTGTCTACCTTCTGGCCAATCAGCATTTTATTAAAACAGTAGGAGGGACAAATATTTACAATGTACCAGAACATATTCCCACAGCAATGGTACATTCAGTTTATGCTCACTCTCAGCTGGGATTTTCCTTGCTATAATTTTGGTCTTAAATGTTCTCTCAAGTGGCTCTCTGGTGAAGTGTTGAGACCTTTGAGAGGTGGAAGAATGACCTTGTGGAAGGTCCTTGGGTCACTGGTCAAAAGGAATCATGAGACCCCACAATTTTTTCTTTTGCATTTTTGTTTCCTGGTCACTGGTGAGCAAATTTGCTGTTATGTACTTCCACTGTATTGTGCTCCATTACCTCAAGCTTAAAGGAAAACTGAGGACTGGAACCTCTGGATCTACAAGCCCAAATAACCTTTCTCTACTTATAAACTGCTCCAAGTATTTTGTTCAAGTGTCAGAAGTACCTACCACAGAAAACTGCTACCACGGCAGTAGAATTGTCATGCCTAACAATGGTTTATGAGAGGCATCTGAAGAAATTTGGGGAATTTGTCTAGAAAAACCAATTTGGTGGAGATCCAAAGACCAGACTACTAATAGAAATGTGGCAGTAGAGGCCACCCCAGTGAGAGTTCAGATGACATGCGGAATCTTTTGAACTAGAGATGTTCCTTGTGACACCCTGGTGAAGGATGGGAATGAAATTATTCTGTTCAGACCCTGATATATTATGGGATGTCAAGTTTAAGTGTAATGGAGTAGTTTGTCCTATTTCAAAGCAGTTTGGAGCCAGGGCTCATCATGGATATTATTGATTACTTATAGCTCATTATAGTGAGAATCAGTTTCAAGAGAGAGAAGGTGGAGAGAATTAGTAGGGAGTAGTGTTTTTCAAAGGTATACTTGGGAAAGTGTGACTGGGGAGGGTTGGAGGGTACTGTTACCAATGCTGCGAAAAGATAAACAGTGTTTTCCACCAGGATCACAGTGGACATGTCTGGAGTCCATGTTAGGGATCTGCATGACCACATCATCCATCACAGGCAGGAGGTGTAGAAATGCCATCTTTTAAATAGACTTTTAAAGTAGGTGCATGACTATAATCCTAGCACTCAGAAGGCTGAGGTAGGAAGGTATTGAGTTCAAGGCCATCCCGAGCTACACAGAAAGGTCCTGTCTCAAAATAAACAAGCCTATCTTTCCACCCTAGTCCTCTACTCTGTAAGTTCCTCCAAGACAGACCTTTAACTCTTCTGCCAGTTCATGAACAGTCAACTTCTAACAATTTCCCAGGAGAATAGGTATTTGGCAAACCTCTGCTGAATAAATGTTCTACTTAATAAGACTCCCTCCACCCCTGTGAAATACTATACTTACTATATTTTTTAAAAGAAATAAGGCCATATTTTTGCTATATCAATCACTCTAATTAATATTGAGAATTCAGGTTAGTATTTATTTTTATGCTTATAACCAGAGACCTTTCTATGGAAGAAAGTAAATCATATTTTAAGTGGGTGCCTAGATCAGCTCCATTTTATCTGCATTATTAAAATTGCTGATATTCCTGTCATACTCCTGGGTAAAGTGAGTTCTTTGCACAGAGTGTGGCATATCTGTGGCTCTGAAGGACAGAGACCTATAACATATCCACTAAAGAAAAGCCTAAGTGCTTTGTTAGTGCTGGCTGCTGAAAGGCTAAAATCAAATACATATAAAATGGGGCCAAAAATCAAGCCCACACCTTTATTACAGTTTGAAAAGAGAAGTGTCAACATATCTGGAGAGCCATTATCTAGAATACCTTTCAGTAGACTGTGTAATCCTAAGGGTCCCCTGGTTTAATGGGAGGGAAATGTTTCCAGAGAACAGGAAGTTCACGGTGAGCTGTCCTCTACCTGGCTCTATGTGCCCTCTGAGCGCCTTTGCTCTTAGCTCTACCTCTCCCGGCTGATTATCTATCTCATCCTCCCCATTCACTTGTTTACCTCATTCATTTCAGTGCTTCCCTTTGGATTTGTAGATATACTTTCTCTCTCCCACTATGGTCTTGGCTCCCTGCAAACAGAAGCCCAGGCCTTTTTCTGCATTTACATCCTGTGCTGAATAGTTTTATGTCAAGTTGACAGAATCCAAAGTCCTCTGAGAGGCAGTAACATCAACCAAGAAAACGCTTCTATAAGACTGGGCTGTATGCAAAGGAAGGAAGGGAGGGAGGGAGGGGGGAAAGGAGGGAGGGAGGGAAGGAGGGAGGGAGAGAAAAGGGATTGGGCTTCAGGCAAGCCCATAGGACATTTTTTGAAATTAGTGATTGATCCAAGAAAGCCCAGCCCAATGTGGTTGGTGCCATCCCTGGACTGGAGATCCCAGGTTCTATAAGAAAGCAGCCATGAGGAGCAAGCCAGTAAGCAGCACCCTCTGCAACCTCTACATCAGCTCCTGCCTCCAGGATCCTGCCCTATTTGAGTTCCTGTGCTGACTTCCTCCAGGGATGAACAGCTGTGGATGTATATTACATATATAATAAAACCTGAACATTGGAGAGAGAGCACACAGCCAAATCCTGGGCAGACAGCTCAGGAAATCCTTGATCCTTGAATACCAGGATAAACAGCTGAGAGTCAGTTACACACACCTTTAACCCCAGCACAGGGAAAGCCGGGAGTGGGACCAACACCCTTAATCCCATAACTCCAGAGACAGAACTTCTTCTGTTTCTCTGAGTTTAAGGCTACATGCCTTTAATCCTAACCTGGATGGGAGAGGGTATATAAGGGCTCTAGAAACCTAGAGAGGCAGAAGTGACTGGCAGAAGTGACCAGGAGCGAGGCTGAGGAAGTTGCAAGACAGTTTGGTGAGAACTGACTGTGGTTCTTACTGTCTCTGATATTTCAGCCCTCCCCCCAGTATTTGGCTCTGAGTCTCATTTAATACAACCCAAATTAGTGCTACTACACACAGCAATGTGAAAGTGTGAGCCAAATAAACCCTTTTTCTCCTTGGTTTGCTTTTGGTCATGGTATTTCATCGCGGCAATAGTGACCCTAACTAAGACACATACTTAATGTAACAATAAAGCTTCCAGCCTCAGGGTGGGCATTTCCTCCCCAACCTGCCTGCCTAAAGTGCTTCTGAAGAGGAAAATCTGGTCATTGTGTTTTCTCAAGGTCAACGGTGGGAAGGAAAAGTGACAAACCACACAGCTGGCTTTATAGCTTCTGCTAGTTACAATGCATTTCATTGCACTTGTGTCTTTGGATAATGCAAGTCACATGGCTATACTTTAACAGAGGGACAAATGCAAGCCTAGTATATACATTCTAAGAGGAACCAGAAACACAGGTACATTGCATTGATGGTTCACATTCAGTTTTCTGCTTGACTTTACAATCCTGAAACAGTTGATTATAAGCATTTTGAAAAACAAACAAACAAACAAAAAAACTCATGTATTAAAGTCTTGGTCACTAGAGTATCGTTGTTGGGATAAAGCGGGCTCTTGTAAAAGGTACTTAGATTGTTGAGAGCACACCCCAGGGATGTTCGTGGATCTTCATAGTTAATTTTACTGAAGCTGCAGTTGAAAATGGAGGAAGTATTACTACAATGAATTTATACTTCCAAATTTTGCCTTCTCTAACAAAATCTTGAAAGAAAGATTATTGAGACTTTTTTAAAATATAAAGGTATAAAAGTACCTGCTTTTGTGCAAAAACAGTAATCACTGACTAATTCTCTGGTTTTCCATCCTGACCCAGTCAACAGTTCTGCCAATTACTTGAATGACTACAGATGTTGACACATTGAGAACATTTGCAGACTCCATGAACCTGGAACTGAGTTGCTGGAGTGAGTAATTTAGGTGATAGAATTATGATCCAAAGCTGGAGTCATGAGCTGGAATAATGAGTTCATTTTAAATGATCAATGTGTGATATTTGGATCTAAAGACCAATTGCACAATCTTGGAATAGTAGACCTTCCAATATCAGCATGTGTAAAAATTCTCCATGCTTCTCTGCTGACATAAATTCCTATTAGTCAACAGTGAGAAGTAACAGCCAAATGAGTTAAAGAAATGTCAATCTGTCCACATGAGAACATGTTATTGGGCATGACATGGGGCTCATGTGCTTTGTCCATCAATGTGAAGAGGTGTGAGCTCACCTTGGGGTATGACTTGAGGGATAGAACAAGAATATCCGAGGAGCAGATGAAGGGGTGGGTCAGTTTAACTCAGATGAAAGAGAAGAGATGGGAAGTGTGGGTGAACTGTGGGGCACAGTCTTTGGATACCCAGAGCTATGGGTAGAAGTAAGAGTAAACTATTGCTGAAGAGGACCAGGGAAGGATGTGGGGATGTGGGGATGCTGATTTAACCCATGATGGAGAATAAAATCCGGTGAAGGTTAACTCTCTTGTAGAGTGAGTCAAAAGGGAATTTGTGACTCCAAAAAGTAAACTTACTAATGCTCCCAGTTTAACCAAAATTCAGGCAATTTCCTAAGATTTGAGATCTTAAGTAATAAAACCTGAACCACCTCAGGCAGGCCAGTATAAACTGTCTGATCAAATACTTGCTTAATTAGGCTACTCTCTGACAGCTGCTATGATTTCTAAAGAGAAAGAAATCACTTCTCCAGAAAAGTTACAAGCAAAGATATAAACTGTAGATAGTGTTTTGGGTTCCTATCTGTTGGGAGCCAAAGTCAACTTAGCCATATTTTATAAGTTAGCTCCTCTGCAGATAGCCAGCAGTATAGACTAGATAGCCAAATACCAGAGACCTTATTGTTAAGCTAAACCATGACTTCAGGCTTTCTCTTTGACTTTCTCAGATCAGCAAGGAGACCTTCCCCAGACCCTCAACTGATAACAGATAGATTTCCATACCAATTCTACCCTGTCTGTTACTTCCCCTCACAGGCTTGCCACATTCTTTTGAATATCCCACCCCTTTCCTCCCAGCTACCTGCATGGCAGAGATTCTGTATAAATATTGGCTGTAATAATAAAGCTTTGGAGGACTTGAACAGAGAGATTTGTCTTGTCCTTCCGTTCCTTTGTGTTCCTGCCTTCCATTTGCTTCCTTCCCAGGTCTGGGTCCACACTGAAGACCCTGCTGGCCGGGGCACCTATCCAGACTACTTTAGCTACACAGACTTTTTCTTGCCCCCTACGTACTGTGTCTGAGCTAATGGGTCATTGCTTGCAGAGTCCTTACCTCCAATTGTATCAATCAGGTGAATATTTGCGCTCTGCAATGCAAAGTCATCTATTAACATAGATGAGTATTTTAAAAACAAAAAAAGCTATAATTTTCTTAACAGTCATTTCTCGATTGTTCGAATTGCTGTTCTAAAGAGGGTGTGGACCTGGCTCCTGTCAGTCAAATAGTTTGGTCATAGTAAAGTTTCATGTGGATTATGCACAATCAAAGAACTCTGTGCTTAACTTGTAGAAACTCGAGTTAGTTACTTTGAATTTGTAATTCATTGTATTTGTAATTCTGAAATGAACTTGCTAAATTAAACAGCAGCCTTGCAGGTCTGTTCATTCTTTGAGGCTCCGTGTTTGTATATCTAGAACAAGGCCTTCACAGGAAGGCTTTGTCCTTTTGAGTTCTTCCTGGTGGCAGGCCACCTTCCCATTCTAACTGTTCCAGCTCAGGGAAGCCCAGAGCTACTCGCTGGGCTTTGCCAACTTCCTGAAGCCTTTCCCATGACACATTTGATAAAGCCATGTGAATAGAGTTCTTTGAGAAGAAAGGAGTAACTGGTTGTGTAATCCAGATTTCCATCACTTAAAAAAATATGAGAGAAAACTGGTGGGGTGGCACAGTGGGTAAGGGCACTCACCCACAGACCTGATTCCCGGAACCTGCATAGTAGGAGAGAACAAACTTCTGTTAGCTGTTCTCTGATTGCCATGATGTGCATACACAAATAGGCAGGCACACACACACACACACACACACACACACACACACACACACACACAGGGAGGGAGAGAGGGAGGAAGGAGGACAATGGATAAATATAAGAAAACATTTTGACAACTCTGTAAGCTAGCCAATTTACAGCCATGAAAAACTTGTTCAGGCTTGTGGTTTCAGAACTTTCAAGCCATGAAGACTATGACACATCCCTCAAGAAGACATACTGACTACCAGATCTGCCACTGCCTCACAGTGCTCACAGACCTGGCTCTTGAACATGACAATGAGCACGGGACCCTGGCTATCCTGCACTGCCATTCAGATTGATTTAAAAAGGACATCAGAAACAAGAATTTTTAGTGCATACTGAACTTTTCATCCAAATCCCTCTGAAATGTGTTATCAACCTAATGGTAAATATTAGAAATTCATTGTTCAAGTTCAGAAGGGCTCACCAAAGATAAATAGCATATATCCCCAACAATGGTAATAATTCTTATTTTTATCTTAACAAAATTCCAATCATGTTTAAACTCTCATGGGAGCAATTTGCCTTTTTCTGGGTTTGAAACTGAGTTTGAAAGGATAAAGTTGAAATCCCTCTTCTCAAATGATTGCTTACTTTTTTTCTCTCAGTATTTAGTTTTTCTATCATTTTCTCACACCATTCATAATCAAGGAATGTGAATTAATGTCATAATTTCTTGCAATTGGGATAAAGATGACTGGTTATAGAATGAAAGTATCTCCTCAGGGAGAAGCTGCAAGCCAGAATTGAGAACTATTTTCTTCTGATGACAAAAGACCATGAAGAGACCTAAGACTTAACATGTGAGTGCTAAACTAATCCCAGGAACCAAAGAGGATGGGGGGAGCCTGGGGGGCTGAAAAGATTACAAGGGCTGTGGCAGATAAGTCATAGACACACTTTATTCACTCTGGGAAAAAGCTGTAGCATAAAAGTCTAGGCAAACAGAAATATGTCAGGTGCACAGGCACATGCCAGAACAATGAACTGAATATAAGCAGTCATAAATACCCTTATAAGATGACACACAAATCATAGGTGATCAGCCCACAGCCCAAGCAACAGGCACACACAGGCAGGTTGGCAAGGGCAAGTTGAGGTAAAGACTTTTGATCTCAAGGCTATCCACACAAAAGGAGCATCATACAGAAATAGATATATAACTGTTGTGGAATTATGCTCTTGTACATTATAAATATTTGTCCCTCCTACTGGTTTAATAAAATGCTGATTGGCCAGAAGGCAGACAGGAAGTATGGGCTAGGCTACCAGACAGACTAAGAAAACTCTGGGAAGAGGAAAAGCTAAGCAAAGATGCCAGGTAGATGAAGAAGAAGAGATGAGAATGCTGCTCTCAGAAAAGGTACTAAGATACATAGCTAATAATGGGTTAGTTTAAGAGTTAGCAAGTAATATGCCCGAGCCATAGGCCAAGCAGCATATAATTAATATAAGACTTTGTGTGATTATTTAGGACTGCTGGCCCAGATCTCGGGGCTAGAACAGGCCAAAAACTTCTTACTACATATAACAGATTACATCATTAGCTACTTTTAGGTTCTCTGGGCATCTAATATCAGCCATTCTGTGCCAACTGGTAAGTTTTATGCTGCCTATCAATCAGAAAAGTTCTCTTCACAAATACTCAAGCAATACTGATCTTAGATATCCTCACATTACTGTACAGTTACTTTCCAGCTCTGCTGGGTTCTCCACACTTCACATGGTCTACACATCACCCCTCCTGTCACCTGGGGTCCATCACGTGCCTCTGTTTTCCTATCACATTATAAAGTCTTCAACCAGTTGTTATATTCAAACTGCTGTCAAAGAAAAATTACCCATGGGCAGCCACACTCATCTTTCTTTATTCCATTTAATTAGAAAAGGCTTTATAAAATGATAACATGTATAATTCACAGTTATAAATTAATTATTTTGAAAGAAGCAGCCATCAAACTTCTGTTTGCTTGGCTGCATTCTCCTCAGAGCATCCTGAAACTGACAGGGACAAGCAGTTAACAGCATCACATCTTTCCATTTGTGAAGGGTTTATGTTTGTCTTCCCTACATGATCCCTGATCATTTGGAGCAAAGGCACACAGCCTTTGACTTCTTCAACCCACAAAGTCACTGCAGATTATGCCTTCTCTTAGACCCAAAACGGAGAGTAGAACATTAGTTCCAATGCCTGGGGCATTCAAAACAACTGTACTGTCTCTCCTCCTCTTCTTCTGGCTCCTCCTCCTCCCCATCTTTCATCTTCTCAGTTCTTAGAGAATGCACAAGACTAGGCATCTCATGGCATCTCATGGCACTGTATCCAAAGCTATTGCAGAGACAATAAGGTTTGACTGACTCTGCCCTGGTTGAGTCTGTGTGAGTGTATATGTACACACATATATGCACATATGTGTAAAACATAACCAAAAATGCAGCATTGAGAAGAGACTAATGTTTCAGTCGAGGTATTTGGCCAGTGATGAATTAGTATGATTCTCTAACAAACTGAGACCACTGTGAGGTGCTAATCTTTTTTTTTAAAAAAAATATTTATTTATTATGTATATAGTGTACAGAAGAGGGCACCAGATGTCATCATAGATGGTTGTGAGCCACCATGTGGTTGCTGGGAACTGAACTCGGGATCTCTGGAAGAACAGTCAGTGTTAATAATGTGTGTTGCTGTTACAAAAGACAAAAGATACTTGGACAGTTAAAACATCTTTAAAATACACCAAGCCTGTGATGTCTCAGACAAAACTTGAATTTCCTTTACATTCTTCTGTCAATGAAGTTATTTCCTGTATACCACTTCTTTATCAAACTGATCTTCTGTTTTTCCTGTCATTTGACCTAGATCTGCTACGAAAGGTCTAGAAGGCTTGTTATTTCTCTCATGAGACAGAGACCCTGCTCTTCTCCTATCTCTAGAAAATGATCGGCTCCCGGTTCAAGAGAGGTTTCCCCTTCTTGGAGATCTTCGTGCAAGTAGAGGCCTTCTCCTGTGTAATCATCTGGAGGGCAGTAACCCCCAAGAGGAAGATGGACCATGATTCTGACTTTCTTTTTCAACATTCAGCAGGTCCGGGGCAGCCACATAGTGTTCTTCCATCTTGGACAGCATCAGCGGCGTCTCAGGGATCCTCAGATTCAATGAGAGCAAAGCCAGGAGAGTCTTGAGCAACCCACACACTCTGGAGTGGTCCATAACAGCCAAAAAGCCCATTCTAATTCAGTCTTGTTCCATTATTCCCTAAGTACTTGCATACACCTTACAATCTAATGGACAGGAATCACTGTGCATTTCAAGGTTGTGGGTTTAAAAAGCCGAAGCTCAAATCCCAACACTCCGACAGGCCCACCCACACCCCCACCCGGATCTGCTTCGGCAGATGCTCTCTGTTCCAGGGTGTCCCTGAAATGCCGAGTGAGGTGCTAATCTTTTATTAAGATTAACTGAGGTTGTGGTTTTCTTTTTTTAAAACTTATTTATTTATTTATTTGCCCTGGTGTTTGCCTGGAACTGGAACTACAGACAGTTGTGAGCTGCCATGTGGTTGCTGGGAATTGAACCCTGGTCTAATGGAAGAGCAGTCAGTGCTCTTAAGCTGAGCCATCTCTCCAGCCCTGAGGTTGTGGTTTTCATGGCTGGACTCTTATAGCCAAATCATGAACAGTAATAATTAGCATACCTCTAGGTAACTGTAAATTATCCATTAAACTCTGGGGGCATTTCCTTTTCTCTCAACAAGAAAATTACTTTGTCCATGGAATATTTACAAGGTATACTGCCTTTACAGCAATCCCTACTTGCCTATAGTTTTATTTTCCATGTCTTTAGTTACCTACAGTCAGGTCGGTAAATACTGACTGAAAAAAAAAAAATCCCAGAATTCCTAAGTTTGAAATAACATGATGAAATTGTACCATCCTATTCCATTCCACTAAAGCAGTGAGTTCAGTGTGTCCATCCTGCACATAGTATCGGCCTGCTACTTACTGAGCAATCCACTGCCACCAGAACAATTGTTATGGCATCTCCGTGCCTGTGTTCAAATCACTCTTGTGCAATCAATAGCCTGATCCTGCAAAGCTTCATCATGTCATGCATGTGAGCACTGTATCATTCCATATCCTCACAAGAAGAGTAAACACAGTATCATAATATAGCAAGGTATTTGAAGTGAGAGAGAGAGCATAGTTGTGTAACTTTTATTACAATATTACTATAACCACCCTATTCTTGTTATTAATCTCTTACTTGTCTAATTTACAAATTCTATCATAGCTATGTGTGTATAGTGGAAGGCATGGATTCATTCTATCAAGTTTAATTTTACCTGCCATTTGAGGTGTCTTAGACCACATTCTCTGCAGATGAAGAGAGACTTTCTATTCTTCAACATTGTTTTGCTCCACAGTTTCCCGTCCAATAATTATATTAAGTCAACTTCTGACATAATCCAAGATATATGTTCTTCCTGGTGATATGTAAACATTCAGTACCTCCTCTGCTCCAAGTGTTTGTCTTTTCCTAAAAGCTGCTCATTTTCCTACCACTTGACTATAATAACTTTTAGCAATGTGTTATGGTTGAGTTTCATCACTGAGTATTTATTCATTGATTGGTTGATGAATCTTCATTAAATATTTACTGTGTGCTCAGGACTGTGGTTTTATATCCAGAGAAATTCAGTACTACATGCAAAAATACCAAAAGTGTTTATTGTATTTTTAGAAATTTATTGTAAAGAAGTAATTACAGATGTACAGACAGATTAATTTACTTAGATGTTCGCTGCCATGTTGGGAGCAAGAAAATGGATGTGTCCCAAATTCACAGCAGAGAAGAAAGGGTTGAAATAATTGTGAGTCATACACAGGACAGGGTGCTTTTCAGCCTTGGGAATACTATTCTAGAAGAGTGCTTGAGAATGTGGGATTTCAACTCCAGAAGGCATTCCCCGTGAGCCCACAGGCCATTCCAATCAGGGAAGCAGGTAGGCTAACTAAAGATTTTCAGCTCTTCCTGCTTTCCTCCAAAGGCAATGCCTCAGTCTCCCCTAGCCCTGTAGTATACCTGCTACAGATATCTGGGCCTGGGATGCTGCCTAGGCCATATCTGGTTCTGTGGCCCTGAATTGGCCAGGATTTAAGATAATGCCCTAGGTTTCTGTTACCACCAAGGGATGCCTAGGATCTAGTCAGACCATGTTGGTGCCTGAGGGCCATTCAGGACCATAAGAATCTGTGTAGGATCTGGGTAGTCTCTGCTGCCACTGGGGCCAGGGAAATGTCCAGGCTCGAGCTACTGATAAAGGCCATGTCTGGGTTCATGGTCCTGCTGAGCTACCATCCGTGATGATATTCATGGCCTGTGTCACCACAAGGGATCGTAGAAATCAACCACACTTGTTGAAATCTGAGGGCTGTATTGAGCTTGCCACGCCCATCTCAGGATACTGCATTAAGAGAGCTGCCCTTTTACCCTACTGTCCCACACACACACTGCACTCGGGAAAGATGGCTCCACCCTGCACCACAGGCTTACATCTCACCTGAGCAGCACACGAGATGACCCTGTTTGGTGGGAACTCAAGTAAGCTGACCCTGAAGGCATGAGAGTAGGAGAGCTGAGATTACCCCTACAGCAATTTGGAAGGTGGGACTTGACCCTTGCTAGAGCTGGTCCTGATGCTGTGAGCCAGACACAGGGCCTGAGAGCAGGTGAACAGGCAGTGTTGGATGGGCAGACAGAGGGAGTGCTGGAGATTGTGCGGGGTGGAGAGTGGATGACATAAGGGAGAGCTGGCAGGCTGATCGTCCAGCTGACACCTAGGCCCTGGACCCGGACTATGAGGAGGCCCACCCCAACAATTACCCCATTTGTGAAATGTTAGAGCATGAGAAGGGGACAGATCTACAGATCCAAAACTTCAGGCTCTCCATGACACTGGACAATGGGAGAAGGCGGGGGAGGGAGGAGTCCAGGTGAGAACCCATTGTGACGGTGTGACAGAGGACAGAGGCCTCAAACCAGACTGATGACTCATGGTAATGAGACCTGAGGCTGAGCATGGAAGCGCTGAAGGGTGGAATGAGTGTGTGACTCATGAGGCCACACACAGCTTCCACATCAAGATTCTTTCTCCATTTCTTTCTTGTTCTGCTTTATTTTGCTTTGTCTGTTTGGTTGGTTTAGTTTTGGGGTTTTATTTTAAATTTTGTTTTGCTTTTGGGGGGAGGTTTCAAGGACAGTGGGGGTGTGGGGGTGGGAATGAGGGGATGGGGGGGATTGGGAATGCATGATGTGAAACCTGCAAAGACTCAATAAAAGTGAATAATAATAATTAAAATAACCCAGCATGGTATTAGCACAAAAAAACAGACAGAGCAGTCAATGGAATTGAATTGAAAACCAGACATAAAGCCATACACTAGGGACACTCGATTTTTTAGAAGAAGAAGAAGAAGAAGAAGAAGAAGAAGAAGAAGAAGAAGAAGAAGAAGAAGAAGAAGAAGAAGCAGCCAGAAACACACATCAGAAAATAGACAGCAACTTCAACAAATAGTGTTGGTCAAAGAAGATGGCTTTATGGAGAGGAATCCAAATCCAGCTTGCACAAAACTCAACTCAAAATGGATCAAAGACCTCAGAATAAAACCAGATACACAGACTCTGGTAGAAGAAAAAGTGGGAAACAGCCTCGAACACATTGGCACAGTAGACAACTTCCTGGACATAACACCAATAGGGCAGACTCTAACATCAGCAATTAATAATCGGGACCTCACAAAACTGAAAAACTTCTGTATGACAAAGGACACTGTCATTCAAATTAAATGGTAGACTACAGAATGGGAAAATATTTTACTCATTAGGCATTCAATAGAGGACTAAAATCCATGGAGGGTAGGTATAGAGGAAGATCTCCCTAGAAAATGGAAGTAAAATGGATAGTTATGGATGGGTGGTGGGGACATTGAAAGGAGAGTCAAATGAGAAGAGGAGGGGAACAGGGAGACGAGAGGGGAATATGGGGAAAGATAGCTAAAATTAAGGGCTATTTGGGGAGAGTATGGAAACCTAATACAGTAGAAACTTCCTAAAATACATATACATATGAAGGCGAAATTGCCAAACAATGGGGAGAACAGAGCTCCACCTGGACATCTCTTGTTACCAAATGAAATGTCCAGTACCAAGATTGGATTACATATAATTGAGTTGCTGCCCAAAGAGTTCCCATAGGAATCACCAAACAACCCAGGATGCTACCAAGACTATAGGTTGCCCTTCCCAAACTGACAGCAAGGTTCTATTGCTGAAGACAACACCTATACAACTATACAACTCATTGAACATGGAACAGTCAAACTTGTGGTGAGACATTGTACATCAAATAAAGTTTGTCTGAAGATCAGAAGACAAAGCCAGCCACAGAGTTAGCCATGGAGATCAGGCAGTGGTGACACACACCTTTAATCTTGGTACTCCAGAGGCAGAGATCTCTCTGGATCTCTGTGAGTTTAAGGCCACACTGGGCTATACAAGATTAATTCAGTCTAAAAGAGAAACAGGGCCAGGCAGTGGGGGCACACACCTTTAATCCCAGCATTCGGGATCACACACCTTTAATCCCAGCACTAGGAAGGTTGAGACAGGAAGTGATATGGCTGGGCAGAGAAGGGAATACAAGGTGGGAGGAGGCAGGAGTTCGGCCCTTCGCCCTGCACTTCCCTTCCATTTCGACCTTCTTTGTGACTCCCTTCACTTCCCCTAGTCAATCTGAGGATTCATGGAGACAGACTCTACCCTTTTTGGCCTGAGGATTCACTAGTGCTGAGAAGTGGCTGTGGCTTGTTCCTCTGTCTCTCTGATTTTTCAGCTTTTCCCCAGTACCTGGCTCTGGGTTTTTATTATAAAACCAATTAGAATTTGTGCAATACCAGCTGGTACCTACATAGAGTGTCTTTGGTATAGGAAGGTACTGTGCAGCTACCAAAAAAGAAATGTAAACACCAACCCAGCCACAAAACCTTTGATCTATAATGGTGTCCTGCCTGTAAGATATGCCAGGCCAATGGTGGCTCAGAGCTTGGGGAGGTAACCAACCAATAACTGATTTAACTTAAGATCCACTTGACAAGATGAACCCTGTGCCTGACACTACTTGGGTGATCAAGAAACAGATGCTAGATATCCCAGGAACTTAGGATAAAACCAAATACTACTATTCTAAAAACAAACAAATGTAGCAATAAAATAACTATTACTGTATTCTGCTAAACTTATAGATCAGGCCATTGCTCAAGCCTCACCAGAGAATCTTCCTCCTGCAGCAGATGGGAACAATAACAGAGACTCACAATCAGATACTATGTAGAGAGTGGGAAATCTTGGAAGACTCAGACCTAAATGAGATGTGTCTATCAAATCCCTTCAGGAAACCCCTCAGAAGAGGAGGATGGAAGAGTGTAAAAGGCAGAGGGGATGAGGGTCACCAAGAGAACAAGACTGTCTTATAGTTGGCATTTACTTTTGGGCTGCCAACAAGTTCCCAAATAAAGACACTGAGACTTATGGTTGATTATGATTGCTCGGCCTTAGCTTAGGCTTGTCCTGCTAGCTCTTTTAATTTAATTTAACCTGTTTCTATTCATCTACCTTTTGCCTCTGAGCTTTTTACCTTCCTTTCATTCTGTGTGTCCTTCTTTCTTGCTTCCTCAGTGTCTGTCTGTCTGTCTGTCTGGCCCCTGGTGTCTCCTTGTCATCTTCTTTCCCCTTTTCCTCCAGCCTAACTTCCTCCTCCTACTTAACTCTCCCTGCCCAGAAGTCCTGCCTATACTGCCTCCCTTGCTATTGGCCATTTAGCTTTTTATTAAACCAATCACTGCCTTAGGCAGGCAACATAAAACAGCAACACATTTTTACATAATTAAACAAATGCAAATACATCTTTACATAGTTAAATGTAAATGCAACAAATCTTCACATAGGTAAGACATTCTCTAAATTGGTATGATTAAAACTCATATGAACTCACAGAGACTGAGGCAGCATGCACAGGGCCTGCAAGGGCCTATACCAGGTTTTCTGCATATACATTATGGCTTCTAGTTGAATATTTTTATGGGATTCCTGAGTGTGTGAACAAGAGGGTCTCTGAGTCTTGTGCCTTTTCCTGAGCAATTTTCTCTCAATTTCTTCGTCTTGTCAAATTCTGATGTGATAGTTTTTTGTTTTATTTTATTATTATGCCTTAGAAGTCAGTTTGGTTTCTAACAAGACATAGAAAGGGATTAGACCTGGGTGGAAGGGGAGGAGGAGAGAAATTGGGGGGAGTAGAATTGAAACGACAATCAGGATATATTATGTATGAAAAACCTGTTTCCCATAAGGGGGGCATGGCTTATTTAGTTTATAGACTTTAAAGTTAATGGTCCAAAAAGGCTAGTGTTGGTTTTGGAAAATCCTCTGATTACATTAGCTCATGACCATCACCACAATGGCAGTGGCATGCCTAAAGGGAGAAAGTAGAAGGGGCCAGTAGTGATGTTCCAACATGCCTTACCTCTGAAATCAAACTTTGGACACTAAACTTTAAGGAAAGAAACACATCTAAACCATAGCAAGACGTGATTATTTGTTTCTTTTTTGAGACAGGGTTTCTCTATGTAGCCCTGGTTGGTTTTTCTAGAACTCATTCTGTAGACCAGGCTGGCCTCGAACTCACAAGGATCTACCTGCCTCTGCCTCCTGTGTGCTGGGATTAAAGGTGTGTGCCACCATGACCCTGTGCAAAATGTGATTTTAAAAAAAAAGTATATTGGTAATGGGGGTTGGAGAAATGGTTCAATGGTAAAGAGCACATCCTGCTCTTACAGAGGACCCTGGTCAGGTAATTCAGCTCCCTATACCTCTAGCTCCAGGGAATCAAATGTCCTTGCATTGTTTAGTCCTTCGTCAGCTTGTTACAAGCTAGAGTTATCTGGAAAGAGAAAACCTCAATAGAGAAAAATATCTCCATGAGATGGGCTTGTAAGCAAATTTGTGGGACATTGTATTATTGACTAATGATTGGTATATGGGGGCTCACCCCACAGAGCATGTTGCCACTTCTGGGTAAGTGTTCCTAAGTTGTTTTTGTTTGTTTGTTTTTGTTTTTAAAAAAGCAAGTTGAGCAAGCCATGGGGAGCAAGCCAGTGAGCAGTACCCTTTCATTGTCTTTGCATTAGTTCCTACCTCCAGTTACCGCCTTGAGCTTCTGCTTTGGTGTCTGTTAAAATGGACTGTGGTCTGTTGTCTGGAAGTGTGAGCCAAATAAACCCCTTGCCTCTCCAAGTTCTTTTGGGTTGGTATTTAATCATAGCAACAGAAAGCAAACTAAAACTTACCTCTTCTGGATGGTGTAGGTACCTGCACTCACATGTGCACATAACCAACTTACATATATAATTTTTACAGTAAACTAAATATTTAAAAATTGTTAATGCTCTCAGTAGGCAAAATCAAATAACACTAATCCCATGTAGGTATCCACTTTTTAAAAAGGATTCCAGTCTGTGAACTCTAAAACGAGAGAAGATTGAGAAAGCCAAGTGCCAGCTTTCAGCCATGTTCACCCAAGAGATGAACAAAGACATCCAGACACAGCCTAAGAACACAGAAGCCACATCTGTGCCTTAGCAAACGTTGCTGAATGCCATAGACTTCTGGAGTTGCTTCCAGATGGTCAAAACCACAAATGTCAGGGTGTACTATATCAGCAAAGCTGAGTCACCAGGCATGAGTCGAAGAAATTCCTGAGCCCTTAAGAACTATAAACCCTACATGCTGGTCTCTATCTTGCTCCAGTCACCATGTTTGGATCTTGATTTGGAGAAACAAACCATTAAAAGCTCATTGGTAACTGGAGGTGCTTGAATTTGTCTAGGTATGGCCTCTTTTCCGTTATTAGGTGTTCTTTCTTTTGTTAGGTGTAGTAATAACATCACAGTTTAAAAAAAAAAAAAAACTTTCCATAGAACAGTTAGAGATTTGACTTTTGATATTTTGGGAATGCTTCCACAAAAAGAAAATAGGTAAGCCAAATGCACGAAGCTGCTGGATACTGTCATACCTTGATAGTAATAATGATGAAGGTACGTACATTTTACTCTTCTTTGCTTTTATGGATTTTTGAAAGTTTCCACAGGGGGCTGGAGAGATGGCTCAGAGGTTAAGAGCACTGACGGTTCTTCCAGAGGTCCTGAGTTCAATTTCCAGCAACCACATGGTGGCTCACAACTATCTATGATGATATCTGGTGCCCTCTTCTGTATACTGTATACATGATAGATAAATAAATTTAAAGCAAGTTTCCATGGTAACGCTTGAAAGGGAGGGAGGGAAAAAGGAGAACTACAAGTTAATACCTTTATTATAGTTCTGTGTTGGAAAGGAAATGGTTTGTGCTCACAGCTGTAGACATTTGCTTTGTTTCATTTCTATACTGTAACTGCACGATGAAGACCACAGTGTCACCCCAGCTGTTTCATCATGCTATACAGATGTGGAGAGTCAGGCTCAGCCTAACTACTTCCACCCGGAGGGCAGAGCCCAAAACAGACAGTGAGAGCGGCCAAGGTAACTTGACCCTGAGCCATTGAATGCAGTGCACTAGTGTCTCATTTACAATCACTTCCCATAGTGACCCAGAGTGAAGCACAATGTGAACTAGAAAATGGAAAATTCTAGAAGCAAGCAGTACATTTAAAAGCATCTATTACACTTAATTGTTCTAAGTGCTCTGTTGTATTACTGCTGCCAATCATTTACTGTGCTTACTTTATAAATCATTGTTCACCTCAGGTGCATATCCACAGGAAAAACAGACTTTCTAGTCTTGCAGTTTCAGGCATACAGTGGGGGTATTACCCAGTGGGTAAGGGAAGACTCCTGTAAGATAACACTGCACAGTGTGTTTGTGCATCGCTTGTCTATGAAAAGGTCGCAGCTTGGATTCAGTGACAATTGGGACAGTTGCCACTTTCAGATCTTATGAATAACTGGTTCCGGCAACACCGGCAGCCTCCAGCCATCTTAATTCAGGAAGCCATCTTAATTTACTACTTTTCCTCACTGAGATAAAGGCACGCAAATTCTGACCTGGTGCATGTGAAAAAGAAAGACAAGCTTTCCAGAATCAGCCCCAGGAATGGGCATAAAGGGAAGCACAGAGCAACAAGCCAGACTCCCATGCATGAGACTCTGAGCATGCGCAAGTGCAGCTCTGCAGAGATTTCCGGACTCTTCCCCAACACCTCTCCTGCACACCAGGCTCCTGTCTCGTAAGTATCGCTTTCTTCAGTGTCCATACCAGCTCCAACACAGCCAACAGCCTCTGGAAGTCCTTGCTCGAGAGCACGGAGGGTCAAATTCTGGCCACTGAGAAACTGTGGCCTGAAACTGCATCTTCAGCCCTCTAGGTCTTAATTTCCTTCTCTCTGTAAAAAGAGTAATCAAGGCTGTTCCAGGTGGCGGGGAGGGGAGATTCAGTTCAAGTAAAGTGCTTAGAATAGCACCAGCTCAAATACACAATAGAACATTATTTGTTACCATTATCCTTAACATTATTATCTTGCAGTACTGGGTAGTCAAAGCCAGAACCCCATGCACATGAAACAAATGTTCTACCACTGAATTCAACCCCATTGTGACATTAGCATTCTCCACCCCCAACCTACCTTTATTTGGTTTAACTCTGGGAGCTCTGCTTCACTTTCATACTTTGTGATCAACAGTAAAGCAGGAGGTTCCCCAAATCCATCTCCCCAGTCCCTTGCTTTATGGCCCGACCGGGCTGGAGGCCGGAGCCCCAGTAGCTGTCAGTAGACACAGAGAGGGATGGGGAATTGATCTGCAGGGTGATAGAGACTGACCAGTGCAGACAGGTTTCTACTGAAGAAATCACCTCGAAGCAGAGACCTTGCATTTATTTCTAGCGCCTCTCACACGTGGGGCTCCACCCGAGTTAATTTTGTAAAATAAGAGGGTAGGGACTTTAATAGCAGAGACCTGGGGTGTGACCTAAAGGTGTTATCTACTGGCTCTCTGACCCTCAGAAAGTAATTTGACTCCAAAAGTAATTTGGGTTCTCATGGGAAGTCACACTGGCCTCCTAAGCTTGTTAGAAGAACTAAGTTGGAAAAGCTCTCCCATGATCCTTTCCTTTTGTAAAAATTTATTTATTTATTACACATTATACAGAAGAGGACACCAGATATCATCATAGATGGTTGTGAGCCACCATGTGGTTGCAGGGAATTGAACTCAGGTCCTCCGGAAGACCAGTCAGTGCTCTTAACCTCTGAGCTGTCTCTCCAGCCCTGATCCTTTTCTTCTTGTAACTACTTTCAATCCCTTTAAGACTGAAGCTTTAGACCAGATGTTGAAAGAAATAGTTAGAATGTGCACGTATGTGAATGGGCAGGACATCTCTGTGCATTCAAATCATCCTAGGCAGTTTAAGGGCTTTCTATGGCCTTTGCTTTAAGCTGCCTCAGCCCAGGGCGGGAAGCAGAAGGCTGTTTAAGGGTGTACAGGGTTCTAAGACCTTGCCAATCAAGTGTGGTCTAGCAGCTCCGCCATCACCCGGAAGCGCTTAGAACTGTAGAAGCTCAAGCTCCAAGCCCTTGACCTTCACTGCACATCATCACAGTGCACTTTAACAAGATCTCCCAGTGATCTGTGTTCATATTATAGCTCAAAAAGTCACCAAAGGGACCCCCAGAAGCCATCTAGATTCTGATCAAGACACCTTGTTTTCTAAATGTGGAAACTGACATCTAAAACTCCAGGAATCACTTGCAGAGTCCAAGGCAGAAACTGCCCATAGATGACCACATAGTTTCCCTAAGCCTTCTTTCTTGCCACTCTCTACCCTACAAGGTAAATAAAAAATTTTTTTTTTGTTTCACTTGCCTCTAGAAGTGGATGCATGACACTAAGTGGTATCTGCTAAGATAATTTCTTTAAAATCTGCTTTTTTTTTAGAGTAGAACAAATGTAGGCCTAGTACCCTACCCTATTTGCCTGCCAGAGAGGAGAGAAGGGCTATAAAGCAGGCATGGGCATTGACATCTTTTGAATAAAGCTACAAACATGTTCATAAATGGCTAAGAGAGATTAATCTGGGACTGGCTGACAGCATTCAACTGTGACTCAACCAAGGTGGTGACTGTCTACTTTCAGCTTTGTTATTTAACTTACTAACTGGTTAAACTGATTAATCTCTTTATATGAGACTCCCCTGACCAATCTTTCTGTTATTTGTAGTCAAGTTCATTCTGCATGATGCCACACAGCTAACAAGTGGCTAGGTCAACATCAGGCATTGGGGCCCCAGAGAGCTTTTCTATGCCTCCTACATTAAATAAGGAGAATCGATAATGATGACATAGCTGTGCACTGAAAGAGAGATGCCCTGTGATGTCTACAAATTTTATAGGGACACAATGAGTTATAAAAAAAATGTTTTTCTAACCATGGGCTACTGATCTCAAACATAGTTTTGAAAACTCAGCAAAAAATGAACAGGCTGGGATTCACTGAGTCTGGAAAAAATGGAAAGAGTAAATTGAAGCAATAGCACCCATGGAACCAGGAAGGCCTCTCCCTCCCAGGAATCAGCCAGCTATGGAAAGGCATGCATTTTGACTGAGTTCACAGGGGACCATGAAGTCAGTAACAGGTTGAATATTTCAGCTTCCTGAGCACAGAAAGCCTTGGGAGTGGCTGGGGGTATCCCAAACAGGAACCCACAAAACCCCAGACAGTTTTCAGAAGAGGAAATAGAAGATCTCAGATACCTCATCGTACAATAATTTGCTTTTGTAAAATTACATTTTACAAGACAGCTTTTAACCCTTGCTGCATCTGGTCAGGTTGGACCTTTTGCAGCTGAGAAAATTTCTTGAATTCACATAGACTAAGCAGAAGGAAAATCTCTGCTTTCTTACCTGCTTCTCTCTAACCTGGCCAGAAACCTTTCCTGCCTTTAGTCTTCCTGGTGAGGTTCCAGCATAGAATTCATTCCTCTTACTCTGGGTTCAGTTTGGGCTACTTGTGTAAGAAAAATCTGTGCTTTGCTACATTAACAAGGAGGAACCTAAGAAAGAAGTCCATAGACCCCCTGGGAAGGGGAAACAAAGAAGATCATCTGAGTAAATTGGGACCATGGGGGCGGAGGTGAGGGGGGAAGAGAACATGACGGAATGAGAGGGCACTATTTTTGGGGTTAGAGAGAAACCTGGTGCTATGGAAATACCCAAGAACGCCCAAAGATGACCCTAGCTAAGATCCAAGCAATAGTGGAGAGGGTGCCTAAACTGTCCTTCCTCTGTAATCAAATTGATGACCTTCCCAATTGTCATTATAGACCCTTCATCCAGTAACTGATGGAAGCAGATGCAGAGATCTACAGCTAAGCACTAAGTCGAGCTCCCAGTCCAGCTGAAGAGAGGGAGGAGGGATTATATGAGCAAAGGGGTCAGAATCATGAGGAGAAGACCCACAGAGACAGCTGACCTGAGCTATCGGGAGCTCACTGACCCTAAACTGACAGCTGGGGAACCTGCATGGGACTGAACTAGGCCCTCGGAATGTGGATGACAGTTGAACAGAGTGGGCAGTTTGTGAGGCCTCTGGCAGTGGGACCAGAATGTATTCTTTGGAACCCATTGTCTACAGAGAAACACCTTGTTCAGCCTTGGTACCAGGGAAAACGGCTTGGTCCTACCTCAACTGGACATAACAGACTCCATTAACTCACCTGGGAGTCCTTACCTTCTTTGAGAAAAGGATGGGGGATGGGATGGGGAAGTTGGGGAATGACTGGGAAGAGGGGATGGAGGGGAACAATGGTGAGTATATTTAAAAAGAGAAAACTTTAAATAAATAAAATGAAAGAAAAAAAAAAGAGAAATCTTTGCTTCATGTCCAACCCTGAACAAGGAATGCTTTTATGTACTCTGATGCCACATACCTCTTAGGATTTACAATTATCATTAAATAACCAACTAATAAATTTTTTAAATGAATTTGATCATGATTTCTGTAGGAATTAAGGAACTAGGTATTATTTTGGATCAGTGGGAAGAAGTGTCCTTGATGACTCAACATCTCCATTAGTTTTTAAAAATAATTTATTAATTTTATTTAATGTACGCTGGTGTAAGGGTGTTAGATTCCCTGGAACTGGAGCTATAGACGGTTGTCAGCTGCTATGTGGGTGCTGGGAATCGAACCCGGGTCCTCTGGAAGAACAGCCAGTACTCTCAACTGTTAAGCCATCTCTCCAGCCCCCTCCATTAGTTTTTAAATCAACAGATTATCTGCCACTTTGCAATAACCACCTGCTAGAAAGCACTTTTCTATGCCTCTCTCTGTTTCTTAAACAGAATACAATTCCAATCCTCTCCCCTGCAGAAACTTAGATCTACTTTGACAAACATAAGGCTTTCTCAAGGACAGGGACTGTGCCTCAGCCACTCTTGAATCCTAATTCAGTGTTGAGTACATGGTATCTACTGAGTAGATGAACAGATAAATGACTTCGATTCTCAGGCCATTTCTCTTCCACTGTGCCATTCTGCCTCTTGCCAGATAGAAGGACTGTTGCCATAGATATCTTCTTCCTCAGGCCTCTAATGCATACATGCATGGCCTTGATAGGGTCAGGAGCTTGGAAAAGTACAATTCTTGGTTATGGGTTTAGCCCACATAGCACATTACATGTTCTTGCCTCAAAAGAAATGCCGATGCAGAGGTGGTAGAGTTGAGGAGAGGTGTCCCAGCTGCTCTGCACCTCATCTCCAAAGAAGCAGAAGGTTCCCAGGACTCCTTTCTCAGGCCATTCTCCAAAGACAAGCCAAAGACTCAGACCAAGCAGACTGATCACAAGACAGGCAGAACATGAGAAGTAAGGCATCTTTCTCTTCACAGTCACTACATTTTTTAATCATCATTTTCTTTGTCTATCTCTTCATCTGTCTCAACATCTGGAGGACCACAATTCTGTACAATTCTTTAAATCACCTGCAGATACAGAAGAGCCAAAACCAATTCCAAGACTCCTGACAAACATCCCCTGTGCATGATCTAGGCATCTGTTTTGAACAAGTTTCTAAACAAATGCTGCTCCGTGCTGAACTCTGAGACATTCTTGTCTTCTAAATGATCTCCTAGTGAAGGACACCCAGAGGCTGAGCATCATCATCTGCCAGGACAGGCCTGTGAAGTAGAGCAATCCCATGGAAACAAGGAATAATTCACCAGGCCTGGCCTCTGCATATTTCCAAATTACAGAAACCAGTGACAGCAGCCTGGGGACAGTCTCTGAAAGCCCAATCTTATCACACACAGAGTATCTCTGGCCAAGTCAGGAAGACAGGACAATTAAATGGCTTGGGCCTGGGCTTTGTCACTTAAAAACAGTTCAAAGTGCCAGAGTAGGCCTGGGTGGCATAGGAATGTGATGGATTTCACTTGTTTATTTTGAGCAGGGACATTTTGGCTGCCAATTCAGAATCAAAATACCAAGACAGAATCAAAATACCATTTTTTAAGTGCCTTGTCACTCCTGATTCTTCTTGTCAGCTGTCACTGTTCCTTGCCCAGCCTCCCGCTAAATCAAAATATTCACCTAAAGTGTTCATTTCCTGAGAGGGACCAAGGATATAACAGATCCAAAATATTCACTAATGGTTCCTGGATCCTATCTTCCTTTGAAATATGAACACATTTAATACCTCTACAGCGCTCCAAATCTACCCCTCACACTAACATCCCCACATAGCTTATGTTAGGCAAGAGTTTTCATATGGCTACAAACATACATGGCCTTTTAATTGGAGCCAACTCATGGCACTCTTCCCAGGATCTAAAATTAATAATTATGATATATATAATGGAGACATGTCTAGGACTTTTTTATTCTACCTGGAGAAAAGTAAGGGTGTGATGGGCAAGCTGAATAAGACCAATGTAGTAGTGTTCTCTTTCTTCCTGTTCTGCTTATTTTAAATTTTCCAGCAATGTAGATATTTGCAACACTTAATTTGCTGGTGCTTTTATTAATGTCAAGTAGTTTTATTATTTTATAGATATTAATAATTGATTATATAGAATTTAATATGTTTATGAAATAATCATGCTTGGCAAATTTAAAGGTATGATCTTGGAGGTAATTAAATATTTACCAGTCAGGTTTGCTTTAAGACATGTTCTGTGTGTTGTGAGGTACTGCACCTGCTAGACTTTTGAGAATTGTCCATTGGTTTGGCATTTCCAAACTCAACATCCTTTGCTTAAATCAAGATCTATAGGTTTTCCTATTTGATCCTTTGTGAATCTCAAATTCATGTCTAAAAGGAGGACAGACCCTTTCTCCATTTATGAAGTGGGCACAGAGGACTGTAGGTGATATACAAGGTGTCCCTGCTTTCACAATGTCTAAGCAACTACATGCCAACTCTGCAGTCAGCCTCAGCAGAGGAAGCTTCAACTAAAGGGACTGTCAGCATTTTCTACAGAGATCGTCATAGCTCCCTGAATATTGTAATCCTGCATTTGCACCATTTTCTATAGCTTGTAAAATGTATTTTTCCACATACCATCAAGAAAAAGAAAATATTTTCTTTTGAACTTCATAATGTGATGCCTCAACCATAGGCCTCCACAGTCATACCAACATCTGGTTGCTTCCATGTTTTAATCACCAGTTTCTACTGCTGCCTGGCTGGGTTTGTGATAACCAACCCTTCTATTTTAGATTCTGTGAAGGTTTTTGCAGAGTTCATTCCTCAAAGCATGCATATCTGCTTCACAGATATCGAATGAAAAAGCCCTACTACTGCTCTGTTTCTGAAAAGGAAGTCATATTTTTCTTTTCAGTGTCAAATCAGAGGGTAATATTTCCAATGACCTTTTAAATGGCAATTGAACTCAAATCTCACCATCCCCTGAATGCACTCAGTTCTACTAAAAAGATGACAGAAAAAGCCACAACGACAGAGTCATATTAACAATTGCATGCCCACTGAGCCAGAATCTCCACCAACTGATCCCCAGAGATCCTGGGATGTGAAAAATGTTGATTCTAGAATCATTCAAATATGGTTCAACTCAAAAGCCCTGTCTGCATGTCAATGATCTAGGACAATCAGTGGTCATAACAAAGCTAGAGAGGAAATAACTGCAACCGAGACTAGGGCAATGGGAAGGGACTATTCCCCCTTCCTGCAATATTATCCCTCATTTTCATTTCTTTGTCTTTGTTTTTTTGTCTTGCCTGCAGCATTGGGAGTAAATCCAGGGCCTTCGACATGCTCGGCAGGTACTATACCATCTAGCTATAACTCAACTCTCCCACTCATTATTCTATCTTTCAAAAATATTGTTTTATGCTATGGGTATTTTGCCTGCATATATATCTGAGAATGACTGGGAGTGCCCACTCCTCACAGAGGGTAGAAGAGGATGTAAGATCCTCTGGACTGAAGTTATTATAGACAGTTGTAAGCCACCACGTAGGTTTTAGGAATTATACTGAAGCCTTCTAAAAGAGCAGCCAGTGTTCTTAACCACTGAGCCATCCTCCAGCCATATCCACTCCTGATGTGGGATGTCTTTCTGTACGCTGTGAATATCATTTGTTAATAAAGGAACTGTCTTGGCCTATGGCAGGCATCTTAGAAGTAGGTGGGGAAATCAGAGCATAGATAGGGGGAAAAGGGTGGAGTCAAAAGAGACTCCATCCAGCTGCCCAAGAAGCAAGATATAAAAAAATAAATAAGCCACAGGCTACATGATAAGACAAATTAATAGAAATGGGTTGAATTAAGATGCAAGAGCTAGCTAACCATATGCCCGAGCCATAGGCCAAGCAGCATATAATTAATATAAGCTTCTGTGGGACAGCAAGTGTGTAGGTTTAGATCACGGGCCAGACAGGCCAAAATCTATTATTACACACTTCTCTATGTTAAAGTTCTTCCTGAACTACTCTTTCGGTGTAACTTTGTATTATGATCTTTTTTTTAAAAAAACTTTATTTTATTTATTTGTCTTGGTGTTTGCCTGGAACTGGAATTACAGACAGTTGTTAGCTGCCATGTGGGTGCTGGGAATCGAACCCGGGTCCTCTGGAAGAGCAGATGGTGCTCTTAACCGCTGAGCCATCTCTCCAGCCCCTGTATTATGATCTTTATCACACTAGCCACTTTCTTTTCTCTCCTTCAACTAGTCTTTTTCTCTTCTAATGGCTTGATAGCTAACGCAGATGACCAACTCATGTTTAAGCTATCAGATCTAATCCTATGAGCTCATGATGTAACTCCTTCTTCTCATTTTTATCGTGGGTCTCCATCATACTTTCATTGAGTGGTAGGGAGGGGGAGAGACTGTAGCTTTGCAGATGACAATGTAGGGGAAGGGGTGGAGATGGAGAAGCAAGTCCAGGCTTCCAACCCTGCATCTAATCTCTGATTTCAAGATTGCTGTGGGAAGAGCCATCCCGAAAACACGAGACACTTAGACTCCCCAAAGAGTCCCTAATCTCAAACGGGCCTTCGTGATGGAAAGGATTTCCTATGTACCAGTAGAAGCTGAAGGAAGCCTTTCTGTGAATTAAATGGAGCCATTTAATGACTCCATTGAGTGACCTCATGAAGCACATTGATCAGGATGCTGATGGAGACTCAGGGTAAAAGTCCTGATGTCCTTCAGTGGTAAAAGAAGAGCCAAGGAGTGGGTATTGGATCTTGTGACTCACAGAACAGTTTCCACAAAATGTTTCTAATTCCTATATATACATACAAATCCTGCAAATACTTTATTGGATTTCATACATTTTCTGGACATGGGAGAAGAATCACACAGGCCTATGGACAGCATTCACATACATGAGGATTTACTTTTACATGCTTATTTCTACCTGAATTCAAAGAGACCAAGCCAGCGTCAGAGGATTAAAAAATCCTGCTCAAGAAAAGCAGGTTTTCTTTATTAACAGTTGCTAAAGATGCTCCTGAATTCTCACCTAGACATTGTTTGATCTTCAGGCAGGAGCTGATGGTGAGTATTTTTCTGAATGTATGACCCATCAAGCCATCCTACAGGCAAACCAAGGTCTTCCTCACTAGGATTATCAATAGCTTTTCCTGACCCCTTCCCCCTGCCCTGTGATCCTTGAGCCATGCACAGCTTCTACAGAGACCACTGCATCTCCTGTCATCCTTTGCTCCCTTGGAATCCACCCCCCCACCCCCACCCTCCCCCGTGAAAGAGTCGGAGACCCACTACATCCTGCTAAGGAAACTTCTGGCCAGGGCTATGCTTCCTGGTGTTGACGGGCTGGCTGGTGGTCAGGGATTTTCCAGCCTCTTCCTATTCTTGAGAAACAACTCTATTTTTCATTTTAAGTGAGGACACTGAAATGCTGGGAACTGACAAATGGGGTCGGAGCCTGTTCGGTGGGGCTGGAATCTGTATCATTTAAGGACACAGACATGCTGGCTTCTGGCTTCTTCTCCTACATTAACTTGAGAATATAAAATATGGACTTTTAATTATATTCCCCACATCCTCTCAGGCAGGAGACAGGGTTCTGGCCTTCGGTTCTCCTTCTGTCCCACAAAGGGTCTGTTGAAATGAAAGCTACAGCTCTCTGGTTGTTATTCTTCTCTTACAGACATTAGTGCCTCAGGGGATACTGGGAAGATGGAGATTTTCCAACAGAGTCTCATCTGGAAGACTACCACCAAGAATAACATACAGCATACTATATAGTGCTTTTTAGTTAATAAAACTTTGCTATCACTTTGATCTTGATTTAATCTTCTCCTCCAACAATTCCATAACATTACCTGTCACCATCCCAGGAGAAATCTCAGATGACTCAGGTGACACATGCCAAACATTTGGCTGAAAATTAAAGAAAGGGCTATTTCCAGTGACAGGTCAGCTAGCATGAGTCAATGTTAGATAATTCGAGCACAAAGTAGGAACAGGGTATTAGAAAGGTAAAACATCCAGTCACTGCAAACAACAGGAAGTAGCCATTAACCTTGTGCCTAAGAAACCAACAATCAGGAAAACAGGAACTACACCACTTATTATAATAAGATTTATTGGGTATTAGGATTCTATAGGATTCTGTTTTAAATGGTTGGGGATCTTTATACGATGCATAACAAGTAGCCAAATTAGTAGAGACAGAACATAAAATGATGGCTAGGGGGTCAAAAGGTACAAACAGGAGGTATTTGATGAGTAGAGGTTTAGGATTGTGAGAGAACGGTCCTGGAGATTAGGTGCCCATAAATGTGCATAATGCTACCTGTGTGAGCATGGCCAAGATGATGCACTCTGTTACATATTTTTCATACATTCTGTTACTTATTTTTTTGCTGTAATAAGAAGGGGGAGGAATAAGATTTGAATGTGTAAAGGAGAATGCACACACACTCACACAAACAAACTGGAAAATATATATTAAAAAGCAGCTCACATCCCATGACTGGGGAGCAAAGCTTTGGATGCTGCAGCCCAGAACTCAAAGGGGGACACAGATCTTGGACTCTGGCCCTTGAAGGATGGGTGAAGCTGTTGTTACCAGTGCTGGGCAGCTGCACTGTGAGGGTCATACAGAGAGTTGGCAGGAGGACTCAGAGACTGGAAGCCATCACCAGTGTCCAGAGGGGGGGGGTGGATGCTGAGAGGAATGTGACAGAAGAAGTGAAGGGAGGAACAGAGTCCTTCTTTCTCCAGCTTTCTCGGTCCTTGAGACAGTCTATATTGATAAACCACATAGGGTTGCTGGCCAAGAGGACACCGGAAGTCTCAGGCTGAGGACCAAAGATCAGGGCAGATGGTTAAAGAGATGAATGTATTCCCTTTAACTGAGCACAGAGCATGGTGAGGTTACAGAGATGGTACAAGAGGAAAGAGTCAGCACCCCTAAGTCCAAGGGCAAAGGAAGAAATGAGTTAGAGCAGCGTTTCTCAACCTCTGGATTGTGAAAACTCTTGAGGGTCAATCAACCCTTTCATAGGGGTCGTGTTTCAGATACTTATATTGCATTCATAACAGTAGCACAATTACAATTACAAAACAGCAACAAAATAAATTTTATGGTAGAGAGGTCACCACAACATGAGGAACTATATTAAAGGGTAGAAGCATTAGGAAGGTTGAGAACCCCTGTGTTAGAGGAACTTTATCAGGGTCCTTAGGGCCATGGTATAGCACATGTGCTGCCCTGCAGGAACTGACGACATCTATCTAAACTATGACGGCAGGGCCAGGTGACCCCACCACGCCCTCATCACTCTCTCTTCCCATAGGCTGGTGTGAAACTATTATAGAATGGCCAAGCCAGGGGACAATATTTTGAACTTTCATTTAATAACATATACTATAAGCAGAATGCACTATATGCCTTCATCTGTATTTTCAGCTCATCACCCAAGAGAAACACTGGTGATGGCAAAATTGAAATACCTCCAAAGTAACCTACTTCAATTTATTCTCTCTCAAAGGCTTAGAAATAATTTGGTATGAAGAAAATGTGCTTTAATTTTAAGCTTGAAAAATTGGTGTTTTTTATGCCACTAAAGTGCCCATAGCTGATTTTCACCAATACTGAAATATAAAGAGTGGTTAAGTGCTTATTGTTGAGAAACTGCATTGGCTCCAGGCCCCTCCTCTAAAATGAGAAGGATGATAATGCACATCTCACAGGAGGTGGTGAAAATAAAATGAGAAAACAGGGAAAAGAGTTATGGGAAGATGGGTTTTTATCTACCTTCAGTTCTTCCAGGAGAGATGAATATTGTTCATTCATATCACCATTCTCATTATCACAATCACATTATTATTATCCTTCTCCCCATCATCATCATCCCTGACATCCAGCCACCCTTGTCATTACTGCCATCATCGCCACCAGCATCATAACATCTCCATCACTATCCCCATCTTTGTTATCATCACCATATCAACCCCATCATCTCATCATTGATACAATCATCACAATAATCATTACCACCTCATCATCACCGACACCATTCTTTCCCACAGCTCCTAAATTTCATTGCCTGTAAGAATTTCCAAATTTTATGGAGCATTAGACCTTCTTAGAAGAAATATGAGATGAGATTTGGAATCAGCAAGCACTACTAGATAATTGATGTTGTCACTGACAGGCTCCTTCTAAGTTTCTGAGTTTTATGATTTACAAAATGCTTACCTATTGCTGTTGAATATTCTCTATTACCCCCTCCAAATCCATCCTTCTGCCCTTCTATGTCTTATTTTGTGCCCTGCAAAACTCGGTAGGCTGAACCATCCAGGGTCTCTTATATGTCTAGTATGCAAAAGGAATAGAAATACACATAGCAAGCTTAAGTCATCAGATTTAAGAGAGTGAGGATGGTGATGGTATTGGAAAGATGACCAAAGTGTAATGGTTAGTACTATCTTTCCGCTTGACAGAATGTTGAATCACATGGGAGATGAAGAGCCTCTGGATACATCACCTTGACTGTGCTCATTGAGTGGGAAAGCTTGTCCACTGTGGGTGGCACCATTCCCTAGATGGGATTATGTACTGTAAAATGGAGAAAAGGAGCTGAGTATCAGCATTCATTCATCCCTCTCTGGTTCTTAATTGTGGGTATGATGTGAACAGCTGCTCAGCTCCTGGTGCCTTGACTTCCCTGCCATGATAAACTGCATCCTTGAGCCACAGTTTAAGCCTTCAGGCTGCTTTCGTCAGAGCCTTTTATGACAGCCACAGGAAAAGAAACTATGACAACAAGGAAACAGAAGGTGAGAGGAAAATGGAAAGGTTTCACATCAAAAAATTATTTTGAGCAAAAGAAATTAGATACAAAAACTGATACCTATGTGTAAAATCATTGGTTTACAAGTCTACATAATGCAAACTGGCCTTCAGGGACAGAAAGCAGAGCATCACTGCCTAGGGTTGGAGATGAGAGACTGACCCCAGTAGGCATGAGGAATCTCCTCACATACAGTGTAAAATCTTACTGGGTAACAAAACTACCTTTGCCTAAATGGATAGAGTTCATTGTGGGTCAGTTATGCCTTACTTAACATATCTTTAAAAATCCAAGGAAAAGACTGAGATTATAGCTTTGTTGGTAGAGAGTTTGTATAACAAACATGAAGAATTGAGCTCCATCCCCCAGAACATACATGAAGGAAAATAAGCTGAGTGTGTGTGGTGGCATGCACTTGAAACCTCAACACTAAAGAAGGAGGCAGCGACAGGCAGACACTTGGGGCTCCAGGACCAGCCTGTCTAGCCTATGTGACAAGCTCTAAGGATGAGAGGTCCTATCTCAAAAAAAAATGAGGTGGACAGCACTTGAGGACTGACAGCTGATGTTGCCCTCTGGCCTACATGCACGTGTACACACACACACACACACACACACACACACACATTATCTACCATATAACATAAAAGGAAGATACCTATCCTGGACTTATGACCATGGTATTCTATAAATCTGTTTAACTTGATGAGCACATGATGTGGATCAGAGAATGCATCCGGTGTTCACAGATGCTGGACCACTATTTATAGCTGAGTTGGAGAAGGCTCCTAAGGACAGGGCTTATCCAGAAATGCTAAGCTTGTTGATGACATGGTTCTCTACAGACATAAGGCCCAGGAGCATTGAAAGAATGGAGGGGAAACAGAGCCGACTATCTCTGGGACCCAGCGGGGATCTCACTTAAAGTAAGGGGGCTTTATGCAGTAGACTGCGGAGTTATGGGGCTTGAAGGCAGAAAAGGACTGTAGTGCCGCCACAGTAAAAGATGCTAGCAAGCCTTTTTCATCTTAATTCCTCACTTATAAACTGAAACTGATAATAGCATTCAAATGGCAAATTCTAAAGACTCTAAATTGCTACTGAGAAATATATCCAAAGACAGGAGAGCCAATGCCTACAGATTCCAATGTAAGTTGTGTTCAAATTGCCAGCATTGTGCTAACTGAGGAATTTAAAACAACGCAATTAGTTCCCTGAGTTTATGGAGCTAAACATTGTCTGTCTTCCACAGCGATCCTGCTGGCCGCATCCCAGATGTACCTGCAGCGCTTTAATGAAGCGCAGACTGCGGACCCAACCTTTAGATCATGTCGGGAGGGAGGCCTGGATGCTAAGCAGCTCACGGAGCTATTTCTATGTTGCCTAAAGAGTCCTCTCTCAGAGCAGCAGAGCTGAAATGCAGGGCAAAGGAAACAGCCCTCCCTCCCTCGGGGGAGGAGGGGGCTGGGGAGGGGGGCAGCAGAAGCTGAGTGGCAGGAGGCGGCTGGTCTTGCAGGAAGTACAGCAAAAAAAACAGAGCAGGGTTTGGGGGTTGCGAGCTAGCTTATAAAGCTAGCTGTCTAGAACTAAGAAAGGCTGAGGGGGGCTGGCAGGCAGGGGCAGCCTACTGAGGCACAGGCATGGTCTGTGACCACTAGACAGAGGGGTAGGATAAGGGCAATTGGAAGAGAAGTCCAGGAGCAGGTCTTTGGATGCCTTCGTGAAGTGCTGATGTTTTTTGTTTTTGTTTTTTGGGGGGAGGTTATTATTATTATTATTATTATTATTATTATTATTATTATTATTAAGAGGTTTCAAGGTCCTGGGCCTGCTGTGTATAGAGTGTGCTCTATGAAGGGTAAGGGTAGACAGGAAGCGGGTGTACCAAACTCAGCCCAGAACTCCAGTGTTCAGAGATGAGATCCAAACCCCCCTCGACTCTCCACAGTCCAAGGAGACAGAGGGTCGGAGGAGAGCCAAACCAGTTCTAAGTGCCCCCTGGGGGAAACGTGCAGCCCTGTCCCAAAGGCTAGGGCTGGCTCATGGATTTAAGAGGAGGGTTCTCAAAACCTGACAGGGTCAGCTCAGTGCAGAGCTGGGTTTTGTCCCTTTGTTGCGGCCCTCAGTGGGGTCGTTAGGGGAGACGGCTGAGACTGCAGCTGCCAACATTATTGCCTGTCCTCCCTTTGGGGGAGCATGGCTCCCTAGGGGTCTCTAAGCGCCTCCCTCCCTCCTTTCAGCTCTCCCTGGCTGCCCCTCACTCCATCAGAGAGAAAAGAGAAAGGGACAGAAGGGCCTCTTTCCGACTTCTCTGAGTTTATTTTATCTCGTTACCCTCCGGGATGGCCGAGAGGGTCCCCTAGCTGGCCTCCTGGTGACCAGCCCAAGGGGAAAGCTCTCTTCCGCTTTCCTGCCATAGCCTGAAGGCAAAGTGGGCCGTGCACAGACTGGGTCCTCCTGCATCTCCAGTCGCTTATTCAGGCCGAGGGGCCGGCTCTGCACTTCTGAACCACAGTCTAACCACGAGCATTGCTATAATAAACAGTTCTTATTTTATAGCAGAAATGTATACCCTTCCAGGCTAATCTTTGCTATGGAAATGGAAACTGAAAACATTTATAAAATTGGTTTTCTCCCTCAAAGACAAACTCTAAACCCTCTTGTCTTTCTGCAAACCCCCTCACTTATTTTTTTACATCAGAAATCAAATCTTCACTTTTTCCCCCTTGCATTATTGAGGATAGAATCAGGAAAAAGAGAAAAGCGCATTGCTTTTTCCATATCTCGGCCATCATTGCTCCTGTGGGAAGCTATCTGGATGCTCTGGATGAGATGGCTGGAGTTTGCTGTTGTCAGAGTAGGAAAGAGGGAGAAGGAGACAGATAAGGAAATGTTTCCCAGGCAGAACCTCCAGAACTGGCCAATGCTCCTGATGGGAATGGGCGTCAAGGAGACATGTAGGCGTGATGACCGCGCGATGGCCACTTTCTGGAGCAGGGACTCCGAGGGATAGAAACAGGTTAATGTGAGCAAAGCTGGGGCTCCCTTTTGAACAACTTGAGATTCCAGTGAAGGAGGCAGGGGGATGGAAATCTGGGAGCTGGCAGCATATAGACGACGCCTTAACTCCGGGCACGCAGAATGAAGAGGCTCTGTCTACCGAGGACCCAAGGTTTCTGTGGATCTTCGGGTTCAAAGGAGGAAAAAACCAAAATCTCAGCCAGATCCCTTGTCTACCTCAAGGCAAGCTCTCAGGTTTCACAGAACATTTAAAATCTAGGAACAACCACCTCATGACTACGGTGAATTTAGCCTTGACGGGGAAGGAAGAGAAGGGTCCTTACAACCAGGTGCTTATTGAGAACCACCCGAAAAGCAAAAGGCAGAAAGGGAAAATACCCACTCTAGAGTCTTTGGTTGGCAATCGATAAAAAAGATTTTGCTTGTTTTTGTCTTGCTTTGCTTTTCCAGACAGGGTTTCTCTGTGTAACAGCCCTGCCTGTCCTGGAACTCACTTGATAGACCAGGCTGGCCTCGAACTCACAGAGATCCGCCTGCCTTTGCCTCCCAGTGCTGGGATAAAAAGTGTTTACCTCCAGACCCGGCTCCAATAAAAGGATTTTAACACATGCTCATTCTAAGTTAGAAGCCGTCTAGAGGGTGGGCTCTCCAGCTACTCAAAATATCCCATGGTTTAGTTTCTGATGCTGTACCTTAACTTTTTTTTTCCCCCAGTTAGGTGGGTTTTAATTCACAGACCTCTTTATCCTAAATTGCCAGGCAAGGATGGAAAGAGTAATGAGGAGTAAAACAAAAAACAAAAACAAAACAAACAAACAAAACCCTTAAGGCTATTTGCAAGGGAACAGCCCCATCTGCTGAACCAGGTTTCTGTGGGTTAGAGCTGTTCTTGTTCTTCAGGCCGTTTACTATTTAACTGCAATCTTCGCGCTCCCTCTAGAGGCCAACAGCATGAATAACATCTCTGCCGAAGAGTCCTAAAAACCTGCAGTTTATAATTAAGTTTGTTCTTAGTTTCACACATGCGCACAATGCATACGGACCATTCTCACTACGCCTTGATCCCAAATCTCCCCATTACCCCTGTCCATCACCATTTCCATCCTTCCTTCAAATATTTCTTTTATGTTCATGTCTTCATTTCATTTGTGACCCACTCACTGAGTTTAAATCATCTGTGTGCTCGTGGGTTTGGAGCCTGGTGGGCTGAGCGATGGGTCCACAATCAACGTTCAGTGGTAAAGAGCAAGGTTCTGTGGGCCCCTCACGCTTCCACGATTGATGAGTGACTGTGCCGGTCTTGTGTGGACCTGGTACAAATAACCAGTTACTGGGCGTTATGGAGTGCAAGGGTAGAATCTAGTCTAAAGGATGGCATTTCCATCCCTTGCTCTTCACTCTATACTTCTCTGTCTTTGAAATTTTACACTCTGTCTTCCTCCTCTTCCACAATGTTCTCTGAGCCTTGAAGGAAGTGGTGCAAATGCCTTGTTTAGAGCTGATGCCTTTATCTCTCAGCAGCCTGCGCAGAGCCCGTAGGTGTGGTGGGAGGGGCATTCTGGTTCAGTTTCAGCTTGCTTGCGGTACCACAAACAACCAAAGTGGGCGGGTCTTCTACAAAATGGTCTTCTCCTCTTAGTTCTGGGTAGGCATCCCAGAGAACTTACAGCAGCCTGGATTGTTTAGGGGGCTGCCAGTGCACCCTGACGCACTCCTGTGTATGTCTCGCACATCTGGAACTGGGAACGATATTTAGTAACACACAGTTTCAAGGAGCAGCCCCGCCCCGCTAAACAGGGTAGCACCCTTCAGTCCTCTTTTAGATGTTTTGTTACAAAATACCAGGCTTTCTTATGGTTTCTCTTTGCTCTCTTGGTCCAAGTTAATCTCCTGTCTTTAATGCTGTTATCTCCCGCTCCTTCTGCCTTGTTTAAACTTTCTGTCTACAGTAGTTCTCTGTAATTTTCTTCCCCTCTATAATTTTTTTTTTTACTATCCCACATCACTTAAGGCAACACCCCCACTCCCCCAACCCTGCCCATGACCTCTTCCTAGTTTTTGGCTTTCATAGGCATACCTTCTTGTTAAACAAAGAACTTAAAAAAAAAAAAAAAAAAAAAGAAAAGAAAAGAAAACAAACAACCCAATTAAACAATAGGCTGAAGAATGAAAGAAAGAGTTCTCAGAAAAATAAAATGCCTGTGGCAAGAAAATAGTTGAAATGGTGTTTGGCATCCTTAGCTTTTAGGAAAATGCAGACTAAGCTATTTTAGATTTCATCTTGTCTTAGGTTAGGTTTTACCGCTGTAATGAGACACCTTGACCATGGCAACTCTTATAAAGGAAAACATTTAATTGGGGCTGCCTTACAGTTTCAGAGGTTTAGTCCATTAATGCCATGGGAAGCATGGCAGCATGCTCAGGATGCTGGAGAAAAAACTCAGAGTTCCACATCTTGATCCATGGGCAGCAGGAAACTGTACACCACAATGGGTATGGCTTGAGCATGGGAGACCTCAAAGTCTCCCTCCCCCCACCCTCCATGACACACTTCCTCCAACAAGGCCACACCTCCTTAGAGTACCACTCCCTATGGGCCCATCATTCAAATACATGTGTTCATGGGGGCTACGCCTATTCAAACCACCACAAGGGCTATTTATTAGATCTGGATGGTCCAACAATGACCATTTCAAACAAGAGAGGCCAAGGACCTAGGAGTCGTTCAGTTCCCATGACTGGATGTCTAAGTAGTCACAATCTGGCACTGAAGGCCCAGAAGATTCCAGAAGAGCCACCAGCGGCCTTCATTTCACACTGGAAGGAAAAAGCTAGGTCCTAATATCAGCAAAGGAATGCAGCAAGGCAGATGAACCTACCAACAAGAGTGAAAACAAGTGGGCAAAAGCAAAGATGCTTCCAGCTTTTATCTGAATTGCCACTGGAAGGTACCGCCCATATTTTGGGTGGGAAATTCCACTTCTGTAGTACAAATCCTAATTGGTTTTAATAATAAAAACCCAGGGACAGAGAGACAAAGGAGCAAGTCACAACCACTTCTCACCTCTAAGACTTCTCAGACTGGAAAAATGAGGGGGGCAAACTCCTGTCTCAGCCCACTTTATATTCTTCTCTCTGCCCAGCTACATCACTTCCTGTCTTTACCTCCCTAGTGCTGGAATTAAAGGCATGAGTGCCTCCCAAATACTGGGATCAAAGGCATGAAATCCAAGTACTGGGATTATTAAAGGCATGGGCATCCACTGCCTGGCTCCATTTCTCTTTTAGACTGAATTAATCTTCTGTAACCCAAGGTGGCCTTGAACTCCTGATCTTCCTGCTTCTTCACCCCAAGTGCTGAGATTAAAAGTGTGAGCCTCCACCACCTAGCCTCTGTGGTTAACTAGTGTCTAGCTCTGTGCTCTGATCTTCAGACAAGCTTTATTACTTAGAGCACAAAGTATCACCACACACTTAAAAGAAGCTAATCAAGAAAATCCCTCACAAAGGTACCCAGCAGTCTGTTTAGTTAATTCCAAATCTAGTTAAGTTGACAGGGAAAATTACCCATCACAAATGGCATCGACAACAAAAGCTGGAACTGTTGTTATACACTGTGGGCAGAGTCTAGACAACAGCCATTTTGGAAATCAGTGCGGGGGTTTCCTCAAAAAACTGAAAATAAAACTACAATTGGGCCCAGCTATCCCACTTCTTAGTATACACTCGAAGTACTCTATACCCTATTCCAGATACTTGAACATGTATGATCATTGCTGATCACTGACAACAGCTAAGAAATGGAAGCAAGCTAGATGTCTATTAGCTGATGAATGGATAATGAAATGGGGCTAAGGCGCACAATAAAATTTTATTCAGCTGTGAACAAAAATGACATTATGAGGAAACAGATGAAACTAGAAAAATGTATTCAGAATGATGATGTCACTTAGACCCAAGAGGATAAATGCCACATGGTCTGTCTCACACAGATGCTAGTTGCTATTTAATTTTGTGGAGCGGCTTCAACACATTAAAATAAATCAGCATTAAAATAGAAGGAGAAAAATAAAAGCAAAAACTTACTATGCCTTTGTCCCTTCCTATATACTCTGAAATTTGAACACACAACTCCCCTCCCCATGTGCTTTGTAAGCAAAGCTGCATTTATGGTACTAACAAATCTTTAATCTTGACCTCATGTGGTGAGGAAAAGATGCTATAGAACACTGGCCTCTACTCAGCTTCCTGCCTCGGCTGTTAATCAAATGGTCTGCATAAAAGCATCCTCTAAATAAAATTCCTCTCACTCCAGTGAAAAATCATTCCAGGAGAACACTTTTTGGACTTGGTTGTGGGTTTTCTGAAGCTAAGCAAGGACAGCATGATTCCCAGGCAACTGTGGTCTCTGAATGTAGATCCACGGGAAAGGTAAAGTGCCTCATAATTCTAGTGGTTCTACTCTGGCAGTGATAACCATGTTAGGATTTGTCCACCTAGACCCAGCAGCTGAATTTCAGAAACAATTCCTGGAGCCAAGAACAGTAAACCTTAATGAAGTCAGGGCTCAGTTCCAGCACAGTGATTCAGGATAGCACTGAGGCTCTTTCCAAAGCTCCATGCCCCCCTAATGGATCTGCAAAGGAGCAGACACCGCTGATAGCTGAACAGAGGGCATAATGTCTCCTAGCTGTGGGTTCAGTTTGGGTAACAGTGTTTTATAAATACACAGCTGGAAGGAAAATTTCTCTAGTTTTAAAGATTGTTGCTTTGATGGTTAACTATTCTTGAAGAACAAATACCAGAACGTGATCTGTGGTCAGAGGCAATAAACAGATGCCATAGCCCTCTGGCATTTTCTATATACCATAAAAAAGCACACTGACAAAGTATAAAAGAGGAAAGGGGGAATTTAAAGGCGATTCCATAAAATTTGGTGTATACATACAAAAATGTCATCTTAAATCAGTGCAACAAAGATGTCTTTTTTTTTGTCTATGTAGCTCTGGCTGGCCTGTAACTCACTATGTACATCAGGTTAGCCTGGGACTCAAAGATTGCACCTACTGCCTCCTGAGTATGATGATTAAAGCTGTGCACTATCATACTTTACCTAAAGACCAGTTTTAAGAAAATGTTATTGTCTTAGTTAGGGAGGAAAGGGTTTATTAGGCTTACATTTCCACATTGTAGTCCATCACTGAAGGAAGTCAGGACAGGAACTCAAACAGGGCAGGATCCTGGAGGCCAGAGCTGATGCAGAGGCCACAGAGGGATGGTGTTTACTGGCTTGCTTCCCATGGCTTACTCAGCCCGCTTTCTTATGGAACTCAGGACTATTAGGACCATTTGCCCAGGGGTGGAACTACCCACAATGAGCTGGGACCTCCCCCATCAATCACTAATTAAGGAAATGCCTTATTGCTGGATCTAATGAAGGCTTTTTCTCACCTGAGGTTCCTTTCTTTCAGATGACTCTAGTTTGTGTGTCAAGTTGACATAGACTATCCAGCACAGGTCTCAAGACAAATGGGAGGCTAGTGGAGAAAAAGAGAAAACCGCATCGATGTTGTTCCATGCCCCTCAAAAGAATGAAGTCCAAGTGTGTCCGAAATTTAAGTGTAACAAAATTATGCAAAACAGTCAAAAAACACATGAATTCCTCCAATCTTGGAGTAGAGACTAAGATTTAAAACACAAAGATAATACAATATTGATAAGTTGAGCATGCAACATAAGATATAGTGGAGTGAAAGAAAATAAGCTCCATATAAATAGACAAAAGACAACTGATAACCACAGTGTACATAATTATTTCACACATATCCCTCCTATGTACAGAGTTCTTGAACACTAGCAGAAAAAATATAAACAAATGAATCCTATCAAAATATATCAATAGCCCTTAAATACATGAAAATAAAGATGAGTAGAAATATGTAAATAGAAACAACACCATAATGCTGTCTCTTACTTGGGTGGCATATATATTACAATATATTCTGTTGGCACAGTTGTGGGAAATAATTTTACATAGAGAGAATGAATATTGGAACACCCTTCTGGAAGGAAATCAGACCATGCTTAACAGTACTTCATGAATGAAAAAAAAGTGAGATAATTACTTCCATCCACTCAGACCACAGTGAAATAACACAAGAAATCAACCACAGGAGAAACCACAGGATCTACACATTTACTTGAACACTGAACAATTCATTCCAAATAAGCACTGGGTCAGGGAAGAAATCTTTTAATATCCCAGGGTCAAATGAAAATATAATTTATCCAAAGCTCTAGGATTTAGCTAAAACAGAAGAGGCAATTTTATAGTCATACATATTTAATTTAAAAAAAAAAAAAAAAGAGTTGGCTGGAGAGACAGCTCAGTGGTTAAGAGCACTTGTTGCTCTTTAGAGGGTGAGTTCAGTTCCCAGCACCCACATCAGGCCTGTAAATCCCTCTTCTGGCTTCTGCAGACAGTGTGTGCACACAGGCATACGCAGATATGCACACATATACATTAAGAATTAAATAAATCTAAAAATCAGAGTGATCTCGAATTAATAATCTAATGGTACACCTCAACATCTTAGAAATTGAAAACAAAACAAACACAAATGCAATAAATGACATAAGATAATAAAGTTTAAGGCAAAGATCAGTGAACCAGAGACTGTAAGCACAATACACAAAACTGAACAAAGTTAGTGTTTTGGAATATTTGTTTAACCATGTAAAGATGTGTCACATTTGTTTCATTATGTAAAGATATGCTGCTGTGTTCCCTTGTCCACCTAAGGCACTGATTGGTCTAATAAAGAGCTGAATGAACAATAGAGAGGGAGGCCGAATGGGCGGGACTTCGTGGCAGGGAGAGTAGGTAAGAGGAGGAGGAATTTAGGCTGGAGGAAGAAAGAAAAGAGATGCCAAAGAAACTCCAGGAGCAGACAGACGGACATAGAGGAAGCAGGAAAGCAGGACTTACAGAATTAAAGAATTTAAAAGCTCTGGGGCAAAAGGTAGATGAATAGAAATAGGTTAAATTAAGTTAAAACAGCTCAAGGGACAAGTCTAAGCTATGGCTGAGCATTCATAATAAATAATAAATCTCCATGTCTTTATTTGAGAGTTGGTTGGTGGCCCAAACACAGTTCCAACCACAAGTTAGTTTCTTGCAGAGGTAAACAAGATTGATGAGTCTGTGCTCAATCCCCCTAGGAGGAGAGAAAGAAGACAAGGTTTAATAAAAGTACAGTCGGGTATGAGACAGTACAACAGACAGACTCCAGTGAACTCCCAAGAATGACTAAGGAAAACTGTCAGAACTTAAATTTCAAAAATTAGAAAACCCCAAAGGACTAAATAGAGTCCAAAATATCATGACCTACCAAAATTAAGTCAGGAATAAATAAGAAACTTAAGTAGATCCATAATGGGCAATGAGACTGAGGCCATAACAATAATTAAAGAGTCTTCCCTCGAAAGAAAAGCCTGGGTCCAGATAATCACTGCTGAATTCTAGAAGACTCTTAAGAGCTGGCAGATAAAAATTCTCAAACTGTTCCATAAACTAGAAATGAGAGGGAAAATGCCAGACTCACCCTCAAAGTCAATATTGCCATGGTACCCAAACTGGGAAAAAAAAAACCATCAGCAAATAACTGTGAACCAATGAACATAGATCATACATACAAAAATTCTCAAGAAAATAAAACCTGAATTTAAACTTAAATTTTATTTTATTTTATTTTTTTCTTTTTAAAATATTTTTATTTTACGTGAATTGGTGTTTTGTCTGCATGTATAACTGTGTAAGGGTGTCAGACCTTGGAATTACAGACAGTTGTTAGCTGCCATGTGGATGCTGGGAGTTGAACTCAGTTTCTCTGGAAGAACAGTCAGTGCTCTTAACCGCTGAGCCATCTCTCCAGCCCTCCAAACTTAAATCTTAAAATGTGTTTTATGGCCAAGCTGACCATAATCCCAGGGATTCAAGTTTGGTTCAACCTATGCAAATGAATAAGTGTAATTCAACTTACAAACACATGAATAGATTTTATGGTAAAAGTCTCATGATTTATCTTAATTGATTCAGAAAAGGTCTTTGACAAAGTTCAACATTCCTTGGTGGTATGTCAGTGGGGGTTAAGTGAGACTGGGTGGGACCGGGTAGGACTGGGTGGGTCTGGGTTGGATTGGGTGGGACTGGGAGAGCAACTCTAAGATCTGTAGCCAGACCCAGATGCCTACTCTCTTTATTCAAGATAGTGCACCAAGTCTCAGACAAAGCAATAAAAAAGAAAAAGAAATAAAAGGACATAAGTAGGGAAAGAAGTCAAATTATCCCTATTTGCAGAGGACATAGTCCAATACTAACAAGATCCTAAAGACGGCCAGAAAACTCTTAAAACCTACCTTTAATCCCAGCACCTAGAGGAAGAAGTATGAGGAGCTCTGAGTTTGAAGCCAGCCTGATATACACAGGAAGTTCCAGTTCAACAAGGGCTGCACAGAGAAACCCTGTAAAAAACAGAAGGAGGTGGAGGAAGGGGAAGACGGGGGGAAGAAGAAAACAGTGGAAAACTCTTAAAACCTATAAATATTTTCAGCAAAGTGGTAGACAACAAAAATCAACACATATAAAAACCAGCAGCTTTCCTGTATACTAATAACCAAATTTTCCAAGAAAAAAAAAATAGATGGGAAAATTCACTCACAACAGCTTCAAAATAATAAACAAATAAATAACCCAGAAATAAACCTAGCCAAGGAAGGTGTTAGAAAGATTCCTACAGTAAAAACTGTAAGACTCTGAGTAAAAAACTGAAAGAGACATTAAAGACTGGAAATTCTCACCCTGCTTATGAATAGGCAGAGTTAATATTGTCAAACATATTACCAAAAGCGGTCTACAGGTTCAGTACAATTCCTATAAATATTCTAATGACATTCTTCACTGAAGTAGAAAATAATCCTAAAATGCATATAGACATTTCAAAAACTTCAAATAGGCTGAGCAGGAAGAATAATGGCTGGAAATATCACAATATCTAATCTCAGGTTATACTATTGATCCTTAATAACAATCAGCACAAAACAGGCAGGCAAGTCAGGAAAATAGAAAAGGGGGCCTAGAAATAAATCCACACATCTACAGCCTCCTGCAGCCACTTACAGCCACCTGCATTCATCCACCTGCATCCAGCCACCTGCATCCAGCCACCTGCATCCAGTCACCTGCATCCAACCACCTGCATCCAACCACCTGCATCCAGCCACCTGTATCCAGCCACCTGCATCCAACCACCTGCATCCAACCACCTGCATCCAGTCACCTGCATCCAGCCACCTACATCCAACCACCTGCATCCAGCCACCTGCATCCAGCCACCTAAGGCCACCTGCAGCTGCCTACAGCTACCTGCAGCCACATTTTTTGATGAAGGATCAAAAATATACATTAAAAGAGTAGCTTCTTTTAGCTAATGATGTTGGGGAACTGGCAATCTGTCACGAAGAAGGAAATAATATCTTGACACTTGGCACAAAAATCACTTTAAGTAAATGAAAGTAATAACGTGAGACCACCCCCCAAAAAATATGAAACTGCCCAAAGTAAACACAGATAGAACAGCCAGGATGGGATAGAGGCATAGGTGAGGAGTATCTGAAAAGCAAATAATCTCACTGATGGACAAAAGGGGTTAAATCAGCTTCCAAAGCAGGCAAAACTTGTCGTCCAGTTTATAGCAGGGACTTGTTATCTCCAATATACAAAGGAGCATGAAAGTTCAACTCCCAAAACAAACATTCTAACAAGCAAGCAGAGTAATAAACCATAGAGGAGCCTCAAAAGGACAGACACAAATGCCCAATAAATACTCTGAAAAAATGTTCACCATCTGTAGTGACCAGGGAATACACATTACTAGAATCAGGCCAGGTGGTACATGCCTGTAATCCCCGCTGACTAACGCTAATTAGGGAAGGACAATCTGACTTTGGCTGAAATTCAGGGGAAGTCATGGGAAAGGTCAGGACAGCAGGAGGCTGAGGCAACAGGTCACATTAAATCCATGACCTTCGTGGTCAGGAAGCAGAGCAGAAGGAATGCTGGCCCTTTTTACCAGTCTGTGACCCCAGCCCATAGAAGGGTGCTACCCATACATTTAGGGTGGGCTTCACACCTTTTCTTTACTCCAATCACTTTTAAATTCAGATTCAACCAGGGTCTCAGGACATGGGAAAGCAAAGCCACAGTCTTAGCCAGAGGGTGACTGGAATGGCCTGTTTGTAGTCTAGCCCTCCACTGTCCACATTCCCGAAGCAATATCAGCTTTCAAACCCATCCAGCCTGGCTCATTCGGCTCTGCTTGTAGCAGTCTAGGAGTTCTTCAGCCTGCAGATGCAAACTCTTCTGTATTCCTCTAGCAAACCAGATCCAAGGACACAGGAATCGCCAGGTCAGGCTATCACAGCAGGGCACCACTTCCCAGGTTCAGTCTTTAGTGTCTGGGCCTTTCTCAGCACGGTGCAAAAATATCTGACAGAAGCAACCTAAGGAAGCATTTGTTTTGGCTCATTTGATGGAAACACTCTTGTCACATTGCAGGCACAGTCAGACAGTCAGGCACAGTCAGGCACAATCAGGTACAGTCAAGTACAGTCAGGCACAGTCAGGTACAGTCAGGCACAGTCAGGTACAGTCAGGTACAGTCAGGTACAGTCAGGCACAGTCAGGCACAGTCAGGTACAGTCAGGCATAGTCAGACACAGTCAGACACAGTCAGGTACAGTCAGGTACATCAGGTACAGTCAGGTACAGTCAGGCACAATCAGGTACAGTCAGACACAGTCAGGTACAGTCAGACACAGTCAGGCACAGTTAGACACAGTCAGGCACAGTCAGGCACAGTCAGGTACAGTCAGGTACAGTCAGGTACAGTCAGGTACAGTCAGGTACAGTCGGGTATAGTCAGGCACAGTCAGACACAGTCAGGCACAATCAGGCACAGTCAGGCACAGTCAAGCACAGTCAGGTAAAGTCAGGTACAGTCAGACACAGTCAGGTACAGTCAGGCACACTCAGGCACACTCAGGTACAGTCAGGCACAGTCAGGCACAGTCAGATACAGTCAGGCACAGTCAAATACAGTCAGACACAGTCAGGTACAGTCAGGAGGCACAGTCAGACACAGTCAAGTACAGCCAGGCACAGTCAGGTACAGTCAGGTACATCAGGTACAGTCAGGCACAGTCAGACATAGTCAGGTACAGTCAGGTACAGTTGGGTACAGTCAGGCACAGTCAGGTACATCAGGTACAGTCAGGTACAGTCGGGTACAATCAGGCACAATCAGGCACAGTCAGGCACAGTCAGGCACAGTCAGGCACAGTCAGGTACAGTCAGGCACAGTTGGGTACAGTCAGGCACAGTCAGGTACAGTCAGACACAGTCAGGCACAGTCAGGTACAGTTAGGCAGGGTCCAGAAGCAGAGAGATAACGCTAGTGCTCAGCCTGCTCTATTTTATTTACTCTAGGACCCTACTCGTGGGTAGATACAACCTACATTCAGAGTGGGTCTTTCCGCCTTAATTAGACCGCAGTAGAAACCCCATCAGAGACACGCCAGAGATGTGTCTCCTGGCTGATGGCAGAGCCCATCAAGCTGACCACCAGTATGAACCATTACAGCTATTTGCAAGTTTGAAGTCATTCTGTGTTATACAGTGAGACCCTATCTCAAATAAGCAAGGGGGAGGGGCATAATGTTTCCCATATTCAAATAAGATAGGATTTTGGAGGAGCTCATAGTGGAATAAACAATATCAAATGAATTTAACTGCACTACAGGTAAATAATATAGCCACGTGAAGGAGAAAAAGCAATCCCAAGTATCATGACTATCATAAAAATGTTTTTTAAAAACCTGTGAATGTGTGTATTTGACACACAGCCATGTACTGCCAAGCTCTGTCTTCTGTGAGGGTCTATGTAGTCCTGATTTTTGTGTCGCTGTGGCAGGATGCCTGAGGGAAAAACTCAAAGGAGCAGCTTTGTTTGGACCCACAATTTTTAAGATCTCATTCCAGTTGTTATTTGGCTCCTCAAGCTTAGGAGAACAACATTGAGGAGAAAGCAAGTCAACAGCTCACATCACAGTTGCTGAGGAACAGAGGGTGAGACAGAAAGGGAGCAAAGCCAAGATACTCTGAGGACCCTCTCTTAGGGGTCTGCTGCTCCAGCGAGGCTTCACTTCCCAAAGTTTCCAAACTTCCCAGAATAGTGCCACTGTCTAGTGACCAAGCCTTCAAAGCACAAGACTATGAGGGACAATTCAAACCACAACAGCCTAGAGGCAAGGAACATGGCTCCAAGAGCTTAGACGATAAATATGCCTCTTAGGATGGGGTGGTGAAGTACAATCTCAATGCTAGCACTTGAGAGGCAAAAGCAGACAGATCTCGGTGAGTTCAAAGCTCACCTGGTTTGCCTAGTGAGTTTTAGGCTAGCGATGGTTACATGGTATCAAAACAAAACAAAAATATTATCTAAACAGAATCAAAACTCATTGGGGAAGATGGATTCCAGTCCCAGAACAGAACAAAATGATGCCAGAAAGGAAATGTTCAAAGTAAGAAAGGAATGTTCAAAGGACCAAGGTGCTAACTCAGAGATGCTCCCCACAGCAAGAGATGAATGCTTAGAGTAACGGTCCACATTACAATCACAGATTCTGCCCATTAGCCCAAATAAATTAGCACTTTAACTAATAAGTGAGGAAAAAATGATAAAAGTAGAAGATTGTTGTCAAGCAAATCTCTCGTAAAACGATTATACATAAAAGTGCAGGCTAAAATGTTCCGAGAACTAGGTCACTAGTCTCTGAGCCCCTGTTGATTAGAGGGAGACATACCACAGAATAATGTAGAGGTCCAATACACCAGCTCACAAAGGAAGCATCACCCTGTGGTAAGACATTCCGAAAGCAGCTATTCCCAGCCAGATATCACACCAGGAGAAGGGCACACATAGATATCTCTGGTATACAACTTTTTGTATACCAGAAACATAAATAAAGATTTAAATCTAATCTCATTCTAACCCTGAGAAAATGCCACACAAACATTAGTAGAGAAGTAGAGTATGTCTATAAAACAATAGACAGTGACCTTCAAAAGTATTAACAGAAAGTACAAACAGAAAGACTGGAGAATGTTCAGAGAGCCAATAAAAGCATTGCAGAACCTTGGTACTTTACTGGGAAAACTTAAAAATCTAAATAAGATTTGTGGATTAATGCTATGGTATCAGTGTTAAATTCCTCATCATTCTGATGAATACACGCTAATACGAGGGAAAGCCGATTAAAGATATAGAGGGTTCTTTGTATTATTTTTACAAGTTTATTTTGTGAACCTATACATATTTCAAAATATCTGGGGCCTCAGGGTTGAACATTCCACAGTAGCTCTTTAGGGAATACCTTTTTATCACCATTTGATTGAAACCTTCAGACATGGATGTGAAAATCATGTCAGGAGAGCGCTGTAAACCCTCTCCAGTCAGCAGAATAAGGTTTTGTTTGAAGTATCAGAAAATAAAATGTAGGCCCATTTGTCTCTTTGGCAGATCTGGGAAAACGGGAATAAGATGTGGTTTCTATCTTCACAAATGTAATTTCCAAAGCTGTAAGTAGTCACCAAAGGCATACTGTGTGAACAGAATTCAGCTAAATCACATTAACTTTACAGCTTCTTGCTAGGTGTCTGCTACCCAGCACAAAGACTGTCTATAGATTTTTTTATTCTGTTTCTTGGAATGCCTGAAGTGCCAGGTTTAGCCAACAGGGCAAAAGCCAATGCACAAGTATTTCCCTGTCTTGTTTCCCAGGCAAACAGATCTAAGAAAAATTGAAACTATCCCATCAAAGATTGGGTAGCAGCCGCCCATAGGAACCAGCAACTCCACAATAGGTCTTAATATTTTCCCCTAGGCCCCATTCAGCTCCTTCATTCTCTCATGCCAGCTTAATGGGATCACTTCCAAATGACCTACTTGCTCACTCTGTTTTAGGAGGTTGTAGAGAGAGAGGTCATGGAGGGTCAAATGAAGAAAACTACACAAGTTGTCCCTTAAAGACAAGCTATAGATACAGGTAAATACATTTCAACTAGTAGGAATATTTACTAAACCCGCAGAATACCCATTACTATGTCAGGGCTTGATAATTCTACCCCATTATCAAACTGGGAACAGAGCGCATAAGCCAGGAGAGCTTCCCATGGTCATGGAGAAAAAATGCAGGAAGTAAATCAAGTTGAATTTTCTTTTGTTTTCTTTTGCCACACAGACAAACAAAGACATTAAAAGATACCTTCAGCACTGCTACAAGCCTTCCTGTGGTCCTAAAGAAGCCCATCACCAGGTATCAACAATGATGGAAAAGACATTTTGACCTAATTTGGAAAAGAGGCTTATTTATGCGAAGGACATGGCTACATTTTTTTCAAAGATACCCCCCCATGTAAAATAGTAAATAGTGTGCTTATTTGTTTGTCTTTTTTTTTAAAGAAGAGGAGCCTAAGAGGAATACATGGTAGAATCCATTATTTGTCAGTAAACTCAAACTTATTGTTACTTGATGTTAACAAAATAGCTGCCATGCTGCACTCAGCAACCATGGCCGTGATGCTTTATGTTTATACACAAAGCATTTCTTCTAATAGTTCTGTTTTTCTTTCTTTTCTGGACACAGCCAAGTGCTAGGCAAACTCTACTACTGAGCTCCAACCTCAGATACCCAGAACTTTCTATCATTGTGGTAAGTCTCTTTGTCATCAAGAAGACTAGCTACTTCCCTGAAGAAGAGCAAACAGGAATTAGGAAGTTAACCGGTTAGCCAGTGCCCAAGTTCCTTACTGCCTTGAAAAAATATTTAAATATGAGTTAGGAATAGTCACTGAGCCTAACACACCTTACGTCTGGTCTTCTAGGGACCAGGCAAAGTTCTGAGGGTAACTGGGCCTGAGAGCTCTTTCTATGCTGAATGACTCTTCCTAAATCTATGAGAGAGGGGTGGAGAGAGGGAGAGAGACAGACAGACAGAGAGAATTTTACTGTAGAGTGAAATTGTTAGATTCCAATAGGTTACCTTTTATTACCTCCGATTGTAACAAGCTTTCTTATTGGACCATCTTTGGACTACCAGTCCAAAAATAATGACCTGGAGACTTATTACTAGCTACAAAAGCTTGGCCTTAGCTTGGGCTTTTCCCCAACTAGCTCTTATAACTTAACTAATTCATATCTTTAAACTACATTCTGCCACTTGGCTCAGTTACCTCTTGGTCCTGCATGTCTGACTTGCTCTGAGTTTGCTGGCAATATTGTGCCCAGATTCCTCCTCCCAGTTCCTTTCTCTGCCCAAAAGTCCCGCCTATCCTCTCCTGCCTAGCTATTGTCCATTCATCTCTTTATTAAACCAATCAGTAGGCACTTTAGGCAAAGACACATCTTTATAAATATTCCCCATCATCCAGTGTTAACACATCTGAGTGTGACATGTGTGTCTAAGTCCCAGATCCACACCATGTGTTCCCTCAGCATGTCAAATCACACTGAATGTCACATCTACTACGGTTTTGAGTCTCCTAAAGAGTGGCATAAAAGCTGTCAGAAATACACTATTTCCTAAAATGTTCTTTCAAATAGTGAACTCCACTCTAGTAAGCCAGAAATGATGAGCTACGGAGATTGTTCATTGTTTTGTCTTAGTTAGGGCTACTATTGCTGTGAAGAAACACCATGATCAAAAGACAAGTTGAGGAGAAAAGCATTTATTTGGCTTACACTTCCACCACCTTGCAGTCCATCATGGAAGGAAGTCAGGACAGGAACTCACACAGAGGAGGAAGCTGGTGGCGGGGGCTGATGCAGAGATCATGGAGAGATGCTGCTTACTGGCTTGCTTCTCATAGTTTGCTCAGCCTGCTTTCTTACAGATCTCAAGACCACTAGACCAGGGGCTGGGCCCTCCCACACCAATCACCAGTTAAGATAATGTCCTACAGGCTTGCCTACAGCTCAAGCTGATGGGCCATTTTCTCAGCTGAAGCTGCATCTTCTGATGGCTCTAGCTTGTGTTCTTGACATAGAACCAGGACCCAGGGACAAAGGAAGGCTGAGTACTAGAAAATGCATGGACATAAACATATATGTGTAAAACTCTACACACATTAACTGAAGCCAAGCCAAACTGAGGGCCAGATCACAGTTCAGAACCCTGGCTCTACAGTTCTGTACAAATAAACAAGGCCACATCTTGACAACTGAATTAAATCTTTCTTAAGCATCAATCTTGCCTCTGCAATAAAGCTAACTACAAAGGTACCTTTTCCAAGATAAAAGAACAATTACTTTTACTAAATTAATGAACTTCATCAATTTTACCAAATTAATTGCCCTTTGTTATAAGACATAAATTGTTATCAGAGATCTTCAGAAGGCAGGCCTCAAGCATTTCCACTATAATTCGTCTTCTGTCCTGAGAAAAGGAGTGTCCAGCTTTCTCACACAACACAACACTGTTATCCACAAATATCTTGGGATACATGTGGCTCACAGGTCACAGGTTGGACATACAAACTTAGGTCATGTGTTGTAAAAAGGTTTCTGGCCCAGACTTTCTGGTCTAGACCAGAGGTTTGACTGGAAGTCCAGCAGTCCAATAGATCCACAGACCCACAGTCACACAGTCACATAGAAACACACAGATGCTTGTATTAAATTTCTGCTGATTGACCCAAGGCCCAGGCATATAATTTGCTAATTCCTTCATCTGAACTCAGCCCATCCTGTTCAGCCCTGTGGCTTGGTACCTTTTCTCAGAGTAGCATTTCAACTTCTTTCCTCTGTGTCATCTCCTGGAATCTCTGTTGTCTCTTTAGTGGCTCTGTGGTATCTGTCTCTGCTCTGAGATATTCCTGAGATTTCTCAGTCTGGTAGCCCCGCCCACACTTCCTGTCTGCCTTTGGCCAATCAGCTTTTATTAAACCCGTAGGCAGGACATGTAAACAATATACCATAATCGCACTACAGACATGTAAGAACTAACTTTATCAAAAGTATATACAGAAGTAAAAGCCCCAGCATTTATACTTTTAGAATACTTTATACTCTACATTTTCACTAAAACAATAATTTATCAGGTGGAATGAAAAGTGGAAACAAGTGCTCAGCTGACTTAGTAATGTTTGCTAGTCAAAGGGAGAGATGAAAGTCAAAGGGAGGGCCATATTTAATTTCAGGACACAGCAGTCAAGTTTAAAGTCCTTCTGTGCTGACAACATTGTTATCCTTATGCTTCAGTACACAGATTCTCTGATGAAGTGGAAGAGTAATCTTCTATAATAAGAACTTTGTTCATATTCAATGTTCACAAAATACTAAATTAAAAGGAAAGAAGCTTTTCAAAATATAAACCCATTATTTCTAAAGAGTACATTTATTCTAGGTACTTTAGAAAGAAAGAAAACTTGAAAAATTCCTATGATGGACACACTCAAACAATCTGAGTAATTAAAAAAAAATCACTCTCAAATCATGAATAGACACTTGAAAAATTCTTCAAAGGCCAAGCAATGACTGTGACAGCTATCCATGGGGCTTCTGGGTGGGCTTTTAGCTTACTGGAGAAAGATATAAGAACCTGGAGGGAGAGGTCAGATGAGAAGCCCACACCCACCAGTGCTAAGATCCCTCACAGGAAAATGAGCCCATTTCATCTGGGCTGTACACAGAGCACAACTCTGCCTATTCTTGGGAGTGAAAATTTTAAGGTGAAAACTCAGAACACTGCCACATGACTGGTACACATAAGTGTAAATCCTAGAGGCCACCCTGGAATAGAGGGACACACCTGCAATCCAGGCCTCCGTGGATTTACAGAGAACTCTGGGTCAAAGTTCCAGACACACACACAAGAAGAAACAGATCACCATGACTGACACAGCCTAGCAGAAACCAGAACCAGAGACTGCAGAAAAAGAAGAATGTGAGAAATTGGGTTTCCAGTTTTAAATTCAAGAAACTAGTACTCAAAGCATGAATGGGCTTTGAGTGTATGGAAATGTAAAGTGTGACACTGAATTTATAAGTAGAGAGAGTCATGGTCAGGTATGGTTGAAGAAGGAATTTAGAAATTCAAAAATATTGGAAGAAATTACTTGGTGCAAAGTAAAGAGAAGAAAAATACATAAAGGATCAAATATAAACAGGGAGGGGGAGAGAAGGAGGGAGGGAGGGAGGGAGAGAGAGAGAGAGAGAGAGTGTATCACAACTGTCTTGTCCAGCAAGGAAGACGCGACACCTAGGCTCTTCTTTCAGCAGTTTATTCTGGAACCTTGAATTCTGACTTATTTACAACAGGGACTGACTGACTTGCTACATCCTCTCTCTCTTTTCAGGGAAACCCCGCCTGCAGCCTAAATAGCCTCTGGGCAGCCAACCCCAGTACGCCACATGGGCATTACTTATAGGTCCAGGTATGCGGAAGCAAGCCAGATCCTCAGCCTAGCCATATATGGAATGTTTGTCACTGAGAGCACTCACCATGTGGAAGGTGGAGGGCGGAAGCCAGCACCATCTTTAAGGCACGGCTGCAAACAGCTCTCTACAAGAGAGAGAATGTTTAGCATTTTAGCATTACTCTAGTAAGGTCAGAAAAAACAGAATTTAAGGAAGAGATAATATTCAGTTACATAATGATTTAAAAATTTCCTAAACTGATAGATGACAAAAATCCTCAGATCAAAAGCCCCGAAGAACCCTAAATAACTTAAATAGGTTTTATTCAGCCTAGAAGAGAAGGGGGTAAGAGACAGAATGTAAGAGCAGCCAGAGTGAAAACCACAAATCATGCGGAAAGAAATCAGTTTAGACTGGTTTAGACTGGCTTCTAAGAGTCAGAGGATCTGCTACAAGAAGCAAGGCAAGTCCCCAAGGTCTGTGATAGAGGAACTGAAGACAAGCAAGATGAACAACAATGAAAAAGATGTGGATAAATCTGAACTGCTACTGACTGCATTAGGCAGTAACAGCAATAATAACCTGTGAGCCATGGGGTGAGACATAGTGAAGTATGAAATAATGGCATATGATTTAAAGGGTTGGTGATGTGATTAACATTAAAATTTATTAAGCAAACTGTTAAAAAGTCTTTAGGAAAATCAGAAAAATAAAATTTTGAAAGTTAACTAAAAATTCTCCATTGTTTGACTATAAATGCCCACTACAGGGTCATGTGGGTGTGGTGATACATTACATATTTAATAAAAATAGCCTGAAATATCAGAGGACAGAGCTACCCCAGAGCTGAAAGTCAGGGGGTCTTCTGAGGAAGAGATCTTCTGGATCTCTGAATTCATGGCTGCTGAACAGAGCCAGTCAGTAGTGGCACCCGTCTTTAGTCCTAGCACGAGGAAAGTTGAACCAGGAGTTGAGATAGCTGGTGTGTGTGTGGGGGGGGGGGATAAGGCAGGAGAAGGCAGAAGTTCTTCCTTCTCCTGAGCGACCCAGTCAGTCTGAGGACTCATGGAGTCAGGAGCTATCCCATTCAGCCTGAGGAGTTTGCTGGGTGAGAAGTGCCTGTGGCTTGTTCTCTCTGTTTCTGATTTTCTCCAATATCTGACTCCAATTTTTTATTATAATACCAAATAGAATTGTGCAATATGTGGGGATCAGTTACTTGAGGTCTTTAGGGAAGTTTGGAAATTTTAGGGAGATAAGGCCTGGTTGAAGCAAGTTGGTCACCTGGGGTGTGATTTTAAGGTTTTGCTGGCACCCAGTCTATTCTCCTCTCTCCACTTTCTATACGCTATGACATGAAGACGCTCCTACTATTGGGTAACCACAAACCTCAGGAAGTCCTTCCTCCCTCGGGTTCTGTTTGTCAGATATTTTGCAATAGCAAAAAGTGGCTAATAAACTGCAAACTAAAAACAACAACCAGGACACTTAGAAAGTACAATATAGAATGTAGAAATAACAAGTAATCACAATAAACGTTAAAGGACTAAATTCTTCAGTAAAAGAGAGTAACTGTCATGCTAAGCCATTGTCCTCATAAGTCTGATAAATTAAATGTAACCAGAATAGAGCTAGTTACTCATTTGCTGTCAAAATAACTGGTTTATGCCAGAACAGCAGCGGCTGAGCTCTTCTTCAACATATGGTTCTTGGATTTCTTGATTATCATGCATCCTTCTGCTTGCTTATGTGAGATAAATCTGGACAAGCTTAAATGTTCTGACTCAGCTTCCTAAGAAACACTGGTACTCTCTCTTCACTCGCAGAAACCTCTGACCGTGTACTGAAAACGAACTGCGGCCCTGTTCTAGAGTTACTTCTAAGCCTGTGCTGTAGACTAAGCTTGATATGGGTCATGTTAGTCCTTCACACATTTCTGCTCATTGTTATCACACCTGAAATGTTGACTCTCTGCTGTTACCCAAAGGAGAAGCTGGTGACCAATAACTGATCATGAAGGTCTTACCACAATTGAATGGAAAATCTAAAAGTTCAACTTACAATTTCTGGGTATAGATTGATTTCTGGGTACTGATTGTGTCAAATCTTAAAGACATAAATGGAAAAATATCAGGGTGGATAAGAGAATATGACATGAAGCAAAATTGCCCTAGACAGCAGGAGACATGGCATGGCATGTTAGCCAAGTGTAAGCAGAATCAATGTGCACATTTAGGTGTTGTAAGCAGGTTTCCCGGGCCTTTTTGGGCCCGGAGGTTTGGAACCTGGCCCGCCGCAGCTTTTATCCCCCAGAGAAATGAATCAGACACTTATATTAACTTAATACTGATTGGCCCATGTCTCAAGTGCATTACTAGCTAGCTCTTTCATCTTAATTCAACCCATTTTTATTAATCTACCTGCCACATGGCCCAGCCCGTAGCTCACCTGGATTTCTTACATGCTTCTTCTTCAGGGGTCAGATGGAGACTGACTAACTCCACCCTCCTTCTACCTGTCTTCTGATTCTCCACCCACTTCTATGGTGCTCTACATAGGCCAAAACAGTCCTTTATTTACAGCATACAGAGAACATTCTACCATATTTAGGGCCATCCTTTTCAGAATGCTTTGGCTCTGAACCTGACATCAGGCAGCAGACTAATGGGCATTTAAGTGCTCCAATACACACTAAGGTGGGTGTGGTGTGTGATGTCCTTCTGCATGCTGTGAATGTGCTTTATTGCCATTTGTTAATAAAGAGGCTGTCAGGGGCTGGAGAGATGGCTCAGCGGTTAAGAGCACCGTCTGCTCTTCCAGAGGACCCGGGTTCGATTCCCAGCACCCACATGGCAGCTAACAACTGTCTGTAGTTCCAGTTCCAGGCAAACACCAAGGCAACTAAATAAATAAAGTTTAAAAAAAAAAAAAAAAAGAGCACCGTCTGCTCTTCCAGAGGACCCGGGTTCAATTCCCAGCACCCACATGGCAGCTAACAACTGTCTGTAGTTTCAGTTCCAGGCAAATAATTAAATAAATAAAGTTTAAAAAAATAAAAAAATAAAAAAAAATAAAGAGGCTGTCTATGGCAAGGCAGCTTGGAGGCAGGCAGGAAATCCAAACAGAGATGAAGAAGGACGGAGTCAGAGAGAAGCTGCAGGCTTCAGCCCAAAAAGCAGGATGTAACGGGACACAGGTAAAGCCATGGAGCCACTTGGCAATACATAAACTAATAAAAATGGGCTAAGTTGTAAGAGCTAGTTGGTAATAAGCCTGAGCCATAGGCCAAACAGTTTGTAATTAATATAAGCCTTTGTGTAATTATTTGAAACTAAGCAGGTCTGGACCTTGGGGTTAGAAACTTCCGACTACATGGGTGAGCATCATAAAGGTCAGAACTCATTCCAAATGCTGGGCTGCTCACCATGTAAGACATTCTCTGTTACGATCCTAATACCTAGGAAACCTCCAGAGATCAAAGCTTTGGAGAGGTTCAAAATGGCCACCAAAGAATGCCAACAGTTAGATGCCACAGAAGTCAGGAGGGAGGTACAATATTGCATCCAGATACAATACCCATGAGTGCAACCTTGGGCAACTTTTAGCACAGAAAGCTACGAAAGTCTTATGTGAAGTCACAAAATAAAAGAGTGGGCCACTATGCTGAAGGAACTCCAGTGAGAATATTGCTGTCACCAAACTCTGGGCCTCTTTCTGCACTTACAAATGGGTTCACAGGAAGGAGCACACTCTGCACTTGAGTTCATATGGGCCCTGACCTTTTCACTTATTCTCAGCAGAGACCAAAGCTTTTCCTCACCAGGACGCGAGGTCTCTACCTGTTAGTATTTCTCGCATGAAAGAACTCGCCAACACGCTGCCAAGGGAGCCATATTAGGTTGTTAAGGAGGGGGAGGAGAAGGGAGGAGAGAATTGTTAGGTTGTTACATTGCTGTGGCCACGGCCCCGCCTGCAGGGGCTCCAAAGCCTCTGACCTAGGCAGGTCTACCTTTTAAAATCCCCAACCACGTGGGAAACTCTCTCTTTTCTCTTTCTCTGCCCCTCACCCTACTCTTTCTCTCTTCTCTTCTCCTCCCTCATCCTTAATAAACCTAATATGGCTCCCTTGGCAGCGTGCTGGCAAGTTCTCTCACGCACGAAATACTAACACTATCTTAGGAAAAAAAAATACTGATGTTCCCAAGCTGCAAGATTCAAATTTCTCACTAGTAACAGAGGCATCAGTTTTATTTGGTGCTTCTGTAAAGCCTGGACATTCAGAAAGTTGACTGTCTACAATGCTCCCCAATACCCAGGGAAAGCAGAGAAAAGTGAAATTCTAAATCTCCACTCAGCGAAGTTCTCAGAGATTCTGAATGTTCTCCAGGCTAAGGTGTTTCCATTGGCATTAATAACTACTCTGGGGGGCTGGAGAGATGGCTCAGCGGTTAAGAGCACCGTCTGCTCTTCCAGAGGACCCGGGTTCAATTCCCAGCACCCACATGGCAGCTAACAACTGTCTGTAGTTCCAGTTCCAGGCAAACACCAAGGCAAATAAATAAATAAAGTTTTTTTTAAAAAAATAACTACTCTGGAATATCGCAATTCTTACCTCGTAACAGACCTGCCCAAGTGTCTAGAAACAGTATATCCAACTCTAGACTCCAAATGTTAGCAGACAGGGCCAATGTGTGAAAGAACTTAAGCAGTATCTCTTGTCTTAATCTCATGACATGAGTAGCTTTTCCTTAAAATTGTTTCTTCACAAGCCTCACACAATTTAAAGCCAGAAACATGACTGTTTATCTGGGGGATACATTGTCTCATTTCTTCAACATGCACCTACAGCACACAAAACTGACTGTTGGGCCTATACCCAGCTTCTATTGGTTCAATTTTCTTGTAAAGAGATCAAGTAATTTTGTTTATTAGTGGGTGGAACTGGAAACAGTCATGCTATTAGGAGATTTTCAGCAGTTTATCACGCAAAGATAACCAGTCATCTACAATCTGGTATCATGACAAAGACTCCTATCTCTGTCAAAACTCAGCTCCTGACCTTCCATGAAAACCTTCATACCTGAGCTTTTGTAGACACAGAAGGTGACACACAAATGGTACGCTGTTCAAGGCTGTCCCATGCTCTCCAATTTCACAGGTAAATGCACACCTCTTTTACGCTAGAGCCACCTAGTTAATTCTCTTGGCCCTGTAGCTCCATTGCCTAGACTAGAGCACTCCTCATAAATAACTCCATATCATGGCAAAGTATTTGACAACCCAAATAGGGAAATTTGGACAGAAAGCAGACTGGACACTTAATGGATTGATTAGTAATACAAAAGACTATTGGTTACCGACCATAAGCCAGACAGGGCTTTGTTAGCTTGATAAATTAATGCTGGCATCTTTGAGGATGCCAGTATTTGCAACATCATCAACTGTGAACAGGATTCTTCTCTCCCCACATCCTCGCCAACATTCACTGTCAGGTTTTTTTTTTTTTTTTTTTAATCACAACCATTCTGCCTGGGGTAAGGTGGTATCTTGTAGTTTTAATTTGTATTTCCCTAATTGTTAGAGACACTGAACATCCTTTTAAATAGTTAGTGGCCATATGTGTTTCTTTTTTTTGAAAATGGCTATTCAATGCATTAGCCCACTTGTTAACTGACAGTTTCATTTCCTTGATGTTTAATTTCTGTGATTCTTTGTAATTTCCAGATATTCTGATGGATCTACCTTTACAAGTTACTTAGCTTTTTTCCTTTGCAGGTCTCAATATTTTTTCTTTATTCTATATGTTTAGTGTTTTGATTATTATGTGAGCAGACTTTTTTGAGGAGTCTAGTCTATTTAGTGTTCTGTAAGCTTGTATCTTCAAAGGCATTACCTTCTTTATGTTTCCTTCTATGATTTTATTGAATATATTTTCTGTGCCTTTGAGCTGGTATTCTTGTATTCCTATTATTCTTAGGTTTGCTCTTTTCATGCTGTCCATCCCAGATTTCCTAGACATTTTGTGTTATGACTTTTTTGACTTTAGTGTTTTCTTGACTGACAAATCTATTTTCTCTATTGTGTTTTCCATACTAGGTTTTTTTTTCCCATCACTTGCTTTCTGTTGGTTATGCTATTATAGTTCCTGTTCATTTATTCAGATTTTCCATTTCCAGCATTACTTTGGTCTTTTTTTTTTTTTTTTGATGGCTTCTATTTATTTTATTTTATTATTATGAACAAAGAAGTCATACTTTCTATCCTTGTATATCCTTATTCAAGGTCCCTTCCCCCTCCCACCACAGGTCATTCTCTCTTCACTCCCCCGCCCCCTCCAGGCAGGCAGTCCCAAGGTCCCACTGTCCCGATATGTTTAGTTCAGCCTCCACTCCTGGCAGAGTTTTCTCCCCGCAACCTCAAGAGTGAGTCAGGTGTTCCACTAGGGGAAGTGGGATCCAAGGGGTCAGTCCAAGGTGTTTCTGATCCCAAGCTGTTCAGTGGTTGTGGTTTGCAGCTTGGGCATGCTTTGCTTTTTTCTTGTTTGTTTGTTTGTTTGTTTAGAGTCCACTAATGAATGAATACATCCCCTGCTTATCTTTCTGGGTTTGTGTTACCTCGCTCAGGAGGATATTCTCCAAATCCATCCATTTGCCTGCAAATTTTAGGATATCATTTTTTCTTACTGCTGAGTAGTATTCCATTGTGTAGATGTACCACAGTTTGTTAATCCATTCTTCAGTTGAGGGGCATCTAGGTTGTTTCCAGGTTCTTGCTATTACAAATAATGCTGCTATGAACATAGTTGAGCTAATGCCTCTGGAGTGCAACTGTGCATCTTTAGGCTATACACCCAGAAGTGGTATTGCTGGGTCCTTGGGGAGATTGATTCTCAATTGATGGCTTCTATTTCACTTCACATCCTGTACTGTTTCCTTCATCTGATTACCTTTTTTTTTTTGGTTTTGCTTAAGGGATTTATTGATTTCTTTCAAATTTTTGTTTTTCTTTTCCTCTATTTCTCTAATGGAATTTTTTGTTTCCTCTTTAATTCCCTATTTAAAGGCTTCTATCATCTTCATAAAGGTATTTTTAAGGTCATTTTCTTCTGCTTTTTCTATATTGAAATGTTCAGGTTTTGCTGTTATAGAACTGCTAGGTATCTAGTAGATGTTGTTCTTTATATTGTTGAAGGTATTTTTACACTGGTATCTACCCATCTCTTCCTCCAGTTGGTGCAAGTATTGTCTGTGTTTCAGGAAGCTGTTCTTGGTCCACTAGGTGCTCTTGGTGCAATTAGAGATCTTGTCAAAATTGAAGCTAATGGAGTCTGTGTCTCACGGAGCAGTCAAGGTCTCTAGAGGGTAGACAGGTTTAAAGGATCGAGTGGCACTTATAGGCTGCAAGTTTTCACTTGCAACTCTTGTGTGAACACCCGTTTAAACAGATGCTCCTTCTAGAAGAATGGGAGACCTAACATTTACTGACACTGAAACAACCATCAGGGGACCCTGATATATGATCACATGACATTCACAGCACTGAGGGTGGGGATGGCTCATATGACCAGCAGTGAAGCCTGCATTCAAGCCAAAGGAGTAGAGAAAATGGTGTCATCTACAATCATACCTCTGACACCAAATTGGGGAGGGGAGTGGGTGGTCTACACCATATATTTGGTTTTCTATGGCCCCAAACCTGATATCCTACAAACTAATTCTAACACTATTGACCCAGAGTCAGCACACATGCCACAAGCTAATGCCACAGACTTTATCCCATCACTTCAGGACCCATCACAGGTCCAGGCCTCCCAGTTTTGCAGCAGCTATGAAAACAGTTCCCTAAAAGGCCTGTCCAGTTTGGAAGTTTACAGAGCTCAGGGAAAATGGTTCATTTACTATTGCTGGCTCATTCTAAAGGATCCAATGCATGAACAGTCAAAAAGAAAAGAAATACAGAATAAAGCACGAGGGAAGGGAAGCAGTCATCTTGTCTTCTGAGCACACACATCCTCCAACCCAGTATCTCCAAGTGTTCACCAACCCGAGGCTAGTTTAGGGTCCTAGCAGTGCTTCTGGTACAGAGGGATTCTGGACTAACTCAATGGCCAAAGGGTACATGACTTCAACCCTCAGCCCCTCTCACCACTGAAAGGTAAAGGAGGAGTTTCTATCTTCTAATCATATGCTATGCTGCTCTAAAATCATCCCATACTCTAGCAGAGAGTTATGTTCAGCCCTCACCTATCAATATACACCTTTACCATTCACTTCCAGTGACTCAAAGTGACTAGAAGTTCTTGCATCAGAAAGGAAAAGACCAAATATTAAGATGCTGCTGCAATTCCTATCACTGAGGAAATTACAAAGGCTTCAGAAACTGAGGACTGACAACTATGTGAATATGTGCCTGATATCTGAATGTGTGGGTGCCTGTGTGTTAAAAGAGGAATTCTCATTCTTGAGGCATCAGCATCAGAATTCTAGACATTTTACCTACCAGACACACAAATATTTATACTTGGACATTCAACTAAAAATATTCACCTTAAAAGTTATGCAACTTTGGGGCTGGAGAGATGGCACAGTGGTTAAGAACTCTTCCAGAGAATAGCATTTTAATCTCAGTACCTACCTAGATGGTGGCTTACACACCTCTAACTCCAGGTCTAAGGGATTCAAGGGCCTTTTCTGGCTTCTCTGGGCACCAGGTACTTTCCTGGTACATAGACATGCAAACAAGCAGACCATTCACATACAGTAAAACAATTTTTAATGCTGTGGGGCTGTAGAGCTGACACAGCCACAATATTGCTTTCACGCATGCGTGAAACCTGGAGGTCGGTTCCCCAGAAAACTCAACCTAGCAAGGCAGACCCAGGTCCTCAGTGGGCTGATGCATTCTTATCAACAGCTCCGGGTTCCACTGAGAACCTGCCACAAAAGATATAGTTGGGCTATGGAGGCTGACTTCCAAGATCCTTAGCATGTGAACACACACATACACACACACACACAAAGATTTGGAAGAACAAGTGTTTATGTAGAACAGAGAATGGACTTTAGTGGCAGCCAAGCCTGTTACCATGACACCCAGGATAAGGAGGCACTGCAGTCACCATTACCCTCCAGTCCGCACCCTCAGCACAGTAAGATAGAACATACAGTGTGGGGTTGCCAGCTCCAATTCCTCAGGGTCCCTCCTCACCAGACAACCTAATGAGGGTGTCAGACAAGAGGATAAGGGAAGTCAGACCGAGACCCAGGTCAGTAAACCTTACCATTGGCATGCTCTCAACTTTTAAGTTGTTACTAGGGCAGAAAACTAAACCACAAGATGGCACACGAAAGCAGGTTTGCACTTTCCAGGCTGAGTAAATGGAAGCCATTTTACCAGAGTCCAGCACAGTCCATATCCAAGTGTGAAAATCAACAGTATGAAGATTGGCACTGAAGACCTGTGTTTGCATTTTGCCCCATGACCAGCTCTGTTAGCATCCTCTGTAATGTTTGTGGCTCGGGACTTACTTAGTATTTTACCCAAGAAGTCTTGTAAGGACAGCTTTCTTAAAACAGCCTGATTTTTCTCAATATACCTTTAAAGGTTTTAAAATGTCATCTGATGTTACAATTTTTAAGTACTTTAATATTTTTGATACTTTATTTGTTGTTGTGTGTACATGAGTGCTGGCCCAGAGGGAACACTGATAATTGTGAGCTGACCAACACAGGTAGGAACAGAGAAACAGATTGTCAGCAAGGCTCTCTCTATCCATTGAGCTACCCCTCATCTTCCACACTTCATTTTTAACTGGTAAAGATTAACAACTTGATTTAAAAAAAAAAAAAAAAAAAGCAGTTATCAAGAGGAAAACTACTTTTGAAAGTACCATTTGCTGCCAACTGCAAATCCAAATTCATGGTGGCAAGAAACATTTGTTGCCAGAGTAGACTGATTTAAAAAAACAACAACAACAAAAACCATAATGGGTTGCTCAATTTTCAGTTCTGTGACAAAAAGGATAAGACTACCCAGAACATCCTATTTCCTACTGCTGTAACCCCAAAATTGTCCTCTTGAAAGTGTTCACTTGTGTTACATGGTAGTCACAAGGACAAAACTGATAAAAACATCTTAGCAAGTCTCCAGCAGGCATGCTGTGTGCACTGGCAGGCAGCTGTGAGATAACCTATGCATCTTTTCTTCCCATCTGCTGAGTGATCATTAAACCATCTATGGCAGAACACTGTGTTTCAGTAGAGAGCAATTTTACAGCATTTTGGTGGAAAGGTACAGATGGTGATGGGCCAGAGTTCTCTAGTACATTACCTGCACCACAATATTAATTCTAGAACTACTTGTCAGCATGTAGTGCTGTACACTGACAGTATCAAACCAAAATTCTTCAGATGTCTACTATGACATTGTTGGAGAACTATGAAATATGCTTATGAGAAAACCAACACCTCAATCCAGGATACTTTTAATTTTCTATAATAAAACATTTTCTAATAAAAAAAAAAAAAACCTGACACAGACAAAGATACAATAGAAACACTAAGAACAATGTTTGATTATAGAGTATTATTCTCCTGAAGTGATGTGGAGGTCAAGCCTTCTATACCCACACGTAGCAACATGTCTATCCAAGACCTGAAGCACTGTTGAGTGGCCAGTGATTAAGCATACTTTCCCACCATGAGCCTGTCAGTCACTGTGGGGATAGAGGCCGGGCTCAGCAGCGTCTGCCTAGCAGGCATAAGGGCACCAACACACTGCACTCCTGTAATCATGACCCAGCCAGGCTGTCACTCTTGGCCATCCTGGAACACACACGACTGTCGGAGAAGACACAAGTAGAAATCATAAGTCTCTCCACATTATTGAAGTGCTTAGAAACATTTATTTTGTGCTTAGAATGTTTTCTAAGCCACCACAAACTACATGTCCAAACTCTGACAGCAGAACATTTACTAGAAAGGAGAGCCTAAAAGGAAGCTGGTGCACATCAAACACGGCAAGTCTAAGGAGTTCACGAGAACACAGGGGGAGCCACAGAAACCATCTATTCCACAGAGGCTGGATGACTCATCCAAACACTTGGTCTGCTTTCCCCTGCCGAACATTGAGACCCTCCCCCATGAGACCCTTCCCATGCTGTAGGATGAAATTGATGTAGCCCATCTTGCTGATTTCCATTTGTGTGATGCACAATACTAGCAGACAAGAACAATACAATATAAAATTTGTCTTTAAAACATAACAATGTTAAGATTTTCAAACACAAAGCAATATAATGACTATAAAATCCATCAAGAACCTGTAGAGGACAGATATGCTAAAAACACACAGTAATAGATTTTTCTCAAGTAGAATGCATACTTCATTTTACATCAAATTAAGCTTGAATTTCCAAAATATAAAATACCAAAGCTTTTCCACATCAAAATTTAAAAATCAGAAAATTTCACCTTCACATTAAAAAGAGAAAGCAAAACAAACTTCAAGACCATTCAACAATAATAATTTAAATCTGGAATGTATAGCCAAATTTGTACATTTCCAAGGAAACAGTCCCATTTGATGGTTCTCTCAGTAAACTTCAACTGAATACAACAGGAAAGTACTGTTTACCTACAGTAAACACAACAGTGATACTGTTAATTTTATCCAACTTAAAAACGTAACCCATGGCAAATAAAAAAATCATAGTGAACAGGAGACCAAAACAGGCCATTAATACAATGCCATAGACTTATAAAAACTTCTTAAATCAGCAGCATATCCTAAATGTAATGTGTAGATATGAAAGCTATAAAGTAAGGTAGTTCTGTTAGCTGCATAATCCAAAACCTACAAGGAAATTTTGGACTCTACCTAAGCGCAGCGTTATCAATGAAATACATATCTCGAAACAATGGGCAACGTTCCCAGTTATGGGAAATATGTTCCTTTTTTCACACAGTGAAACTGAGAAAAATGATGTGAAATGAGAAATCTTTCTCTCTAAAGTAATTTTCTTAAATACCCCAGTAATGCAAATCGTGGGAAAGGCAGTTTTGAATCGCACACAAAACAGATCATTAAATATAAACACAAATCTTACTGCTTGGCACCAGGATCTTCTAAAATTAAATAACTTTAAGACATCATAATATTCTTAAATCATATTTCAAACTGTTACACCTAACTGATTTTCTGAATGAACTGTCCAACCTAATGACAACCTAGACGGTATACACAAGCAAGTCACAGTTCACTTTAAAACAGAGAAATGATAGCAATCTTCTGTTTTGTCAAAACCATAATATTAAGACATCTGTAAAAATTAGGATTTATCTGCGGCCAATGAGGGGCCCACAGAGCGCTGTCTTATGCCACTCTGAGGAGAGTCTTTGTCTGCTCCCTCTTTATTTTCTGTTTCCTCTTCTGAAACCTCTTCTTCATCTGCCTCTTGGTCCTCCTCCACCTTATTCAGAGGCTGAGATAATTCTGGTGATGGTTTTTCTTAAAGATCAGAAATGTGCTTTTGTTAATGTACTAATTATGCTTTAGAATAAAAATCAAGATACAAAAATTCATAAGCCATGTTTAGAGTCCCCAAAAGAATAAAGCAGATATTTAAAAAGATTCACTTACCAAATTAATTTTAATAACCTATGTGTTTATAAACTAACCCAAAACTAATGAATCAATGTCAATGCAATGAGCATAAGAGCTGTGATAAAATATACCGCCTCAAGCAGAACCACCTTGTAACAACATATGTTAACTGGTCCGTTGGTATACTAAAACTTCAGCATTGTCCTATTTCAGCTCCCAGAGAAACAAAAACCACAAATTTACAAAAGTTGCACTCTTGCCCAAATATTTTCTCAAAACTGTGATTTCCCTTCCCCACTCTGACCTATGTAATTTGCTGAAGTATAATTACAAACAAAGAATGTAGAAATCTCACACACACCCATGCCTATCTTGTCTACTTTTACAGGGCTAGACCCTAATTAAGTTCAAAGTACACTGTGAACTTAATGGAGACAGATTTGGAAGCTAGAGCCAAAGGGTTTCCCTGTATCCAGTGACCTTAGACTGCTCCTATCCTAGGCAACACACCATTACAGGGATGGTTAACAAATGCAGCAAGCTGTGAAGAAACTCAGTGCTAACAATCTACACCTTGACCTATCTCATACCCATCGGATTTCAGTGGGCACTACAGTTTACAACACAGTCCCCTACCAAGAATGATTCTGTCCCTTCAAAGAATGGCCAGTAATGTCCAGAGACATTTGTTGGGTGTCACACCTGATGGGAACAATACTACTGGCAACAAGTGCAATACCACTGATCATTCAGCATTACACAACTTTGCAGATATAAAAGACAGTCCATCACAAGCAAAATTATCTATCTAAAATAAAGCAAGTATCAAGAAGCGAGCTTTATACAGTGAAATGTACCAGAACTGCTTCAACTCTAGGATTATGAGTCATGGCCTTCTATGTTCACCCCATACTAACTGGGAAGAAGTCAGTGTACACCAAGTAAAGTGTACAATTTTTATTAAAATTAAAATTTAATTAAATTTTTCAAGATTAAAAATGGTGACAAGAAATTGTATTAGCAGGAAGCAATGTATGTTTTTAATTATGTAAATTAATTTTGTAGCATAGGCCACCATCAACATCAGCTAACCTTTAATCAGCTTTTCCTACTATTGTACCAGAAAAAAAGAAAATTAGTTAGATACAAAGAAATCTTCAAATGTGGTCACTACCCTAGTGAATGGTGTATAAAATAGAAAATATTTAACTTAAAAAAATGGATCCAGTAAAGTTTTCAAATAAATTGATGAGACCACTGTTATGAAATATCTACAAACTACATGAAATAGTAACATTCTCTGGATTATAACAATGTTCCAAGATCCAGAGATATCATTTTACATGAAATATATATCTCTCACCTTTCTTTTATGCCACAGTTAGCAAGGATCATCATTCCACATTGAATAAGCCTGTGACTGTATTTACAGGAAAACACTGAATGTTGTATGGTGTGTGTAACTCAATGGAGTGCTTGCCTAGTGTGCATGCAGCCCTAAGAGTCTAAGCCGGTACCACACACACACACACGTCCACACACTCACTTACTTGTAGCCTGTTGCTGTGGTTTGCGCCTTTTTGAAGGACAAAAGCAATCTGCCACAAATATCATAAACTGAAAAATAAACAGAAATTTGAATGTACAACATGCAATACAACTAATATTAACAACACTAATATGTCCTCAAGTATTTTTCTTAGTACTTGATGAGTGGAGTACTTACAAGTCCCAACATCAGTCCTGAAAGCACAGTGGCAAAAGCGAAAACCAAGTATGAGCCCCACGCTGGTATGCCAAGGTCATGAACAAAGTAGCTGTGGCTAGTCTAGAATAAAGAGAAGTAAACTAATATCATGCTCATTAAAAACAAGTGTTAGAAATGGTTAAGACAGAAAAAGCTTAGTCCATACCCTGATGTATACAGAGAGCTGAAAAAGTGCTGACATAGTCGTCATCCTAAAAGACAGAGGATTGAAAAATTGAACAAAGACATACAGCTTTGCCTGTGTCACACAACATATCTCCTACTCTCAATATCTCCAACATGATAGACTTTCTGGTGGTATTGATCAATCAAGAGCCTTTAATAAAATATTAATGACAATGTAAAAAAAAACACTAAGATATCATGTAAAGTAAAAACGACTTTCATACTGTTACATGCAAGTGGTTTTTAGTTTTGTTTTAAACTTAAATACTAAGTTCAATGAGTCTACAACTAGCTTCCTGTAACAAGTACAACTGCTGCTGCCTAGGGCTTCTTCTCACAAAAACCTAGCGTTATCTCCACCTAACCCAACTGAGATGGGCAGCCCTGCTGAACTAGGAGTGGCCGCCATTCAGTCTACCAATAAAAAAGAATACCCTGCTGCACTGAAGATTCTAAAGAAACTAAAAGCAGCCAGATTCCTCTACTAGGTGAGTGAATCAGGAGATTCTCCAGTTACTTAAGTTCAACACAGAAAAGCACTTTCACCCTGCTGCTTGTGTGTTTGGGAGGCCATGGAGGTACGGTGCTTTACACCTGTACGAGGAAAGGAGAACCAAGGGGCCAGCCTGGGCTACAGCAAGATCTTCTGGAAAACAGAAGTGGAATGGAACATGAAGCCTCACTGCACTAGTTAATCTGCACCATACTTCAGGTTCTGTGACTAGCCCAGCACAGCCGCCCAGGGGCGCACTCTCACAGCTGAAGATGACTAGAGATACAAAAGGAAGGCCACACTTCTATTTCTAAATAGCTCAAGAGTATTGTGGCCTTACAGTTAGTATCCCAACTCCCCATCTTCTGATGGCAAGTATGGAGAAGAAAAGGAGTAATTCAGTCACCCCAAGATGGGGCCATGGCAGCCTCAGCAAAGCCCACACAGAAAGTCTCCCTACTGTAGCAGAAAACATGCTTGCATCCTCAATCCTAACTATGGCAAATGTCCCTAAATTCTAGCTACGTATAAACTCACATCACTATTCATTGATTAGATATACTATTCATACACATTATCAGGAATAACCACTAAACAGTAACTTCACATAACAATAAAAGTACGTTGACTGAGCACTCTCATGTCCATTAAAATTATGATCAAGTAATAGCCTTACCCCGTATATGCCACTCAGTTTCTAAAGGATCAGGTTCTCAATGATAGATATACCAAATCAAAGCTAAAATACTCTAAAAAGGCATTCGATGTGTTCCTACAAATACCTAACCCTAGCTCACAAGAATAAAGGTACTGGTTTTAAAGGTCACAGTAAACACATATTTGAATAAACCATAAGAACCCAGGAAACAGTATGCATGCCTTACTCACATGAAGCACACTTGCAATGAACTCGGAGTGAGAAAGTCCTCATACTTACAGAACAGAACTTGGACCAAACCATGATGAAACAGGTTCTACGTTCTTCCATTCCTTCTCACTGATGAAGTTTATGAAGTCCTTCTTAGTCCTCGGGCCCAGATAACGCCTAAACTCACCATCTTTGCAACTAAAGATCAGAACTAAATATTAACTGGCAGCAGGAAAAACTGTTTTACCACCTCTTCATTTTACAGTCAATCCTAACCTTCAAAAACACTAGCAAAACATATATTACACACTGATGGCATCATAGCTCCAGACATATACAAGCATAAGCTTTAAGCTTTTCTTCTTTCAGATAATAAAATCATGAAGCACTGCAAGCAGAAAATCCCCTTGAAGTCTTGTATGTAATACACATTAAAGGAACTGCTGCAGGAAGTTACTAGAACAAGCCTTGATACACACTATCAAGATTTTATAGTTCCAAGTTACAGTTCTGAGGTATTTCTCTAGTTCTCAGAGTCCTAATTTAATCATCTTGGTCATTCCACTTCAAATTGTTGTAGGCATATGGTATAGCAGTTGTGACGGGTCAACTCTGCACTCTTTCCTCCACTCACTTTATACATCAAGGTAAAGAGACTAATCTTATTAATTTAGATCTTCTATTTGTCTTTTAGTCCATTTCACTAAGAATTTGGCAATCTCATTGATTTTAATATACGAAATCGGGATGTGGGTTTACGTTAAAAAAAAAAAAAAAAGATGGAGGACAAAAAAGGAAAGAATTAGTTTGTTATTATGTAGTGGCTTCTAAAAGGCCAGAGGCCAGCCCAGCCTCAGCCAGTGCGAACTGGTGATTAACTAATGCCCTGAGACATGTGCTCCTAGGCAGAAGCCAACCTGGGGCCTTGACAAGGCCAGAGTGCCAAAATTTCTAGACCAGCGAGAGAAACCAGCAAAGCAAAGCCCTTTCCCCAGGCTGAGGGGAGCGTCTGGGAAAAAAGTATTTGAGGTTCCCCACCCCAGTAGTAAAATTAAACTTGCTTGCTTCAACTTGTTCCCAGAGGCTGTGTCATTGCTTCCGGGCCACCTTGGCCCCCTACCCCAAGGGGAGAAGCAGGACTCTGAGCCAACAGTAACACCTGACCCCAAATCGAGCACACCCCAAAATTACTGTCACTCTACTGAGGAAAGAATACTTTCTGGTATTTAGCCAGCAGTTGTAGCAAGATCCAGTTCAAGTAAATAGACTAGAAACTGTCTCCCTCCAGGTTAGTTTGGAAAATAAAGTCAGAGCTGGTAGAGCCACGCCCCCTGAACAGCAGCACCCCCTCAGTTGTTTTAATAGACCGTGTTCCTCCTTTCGAGATTACTCAGAAAAGAATACTTACTCTGCATTCTAGAAAATTCTACTCCCAGGTTTTTATTTAATCCTCATGTTCTCCAGGAACTGCTCTGGCCAACTGTTGCTTCTCTCTATCACCCAACTTCCTCAGACTCCCTAGAGGACTCTGGGCTCATAGTCACTGACTATATCATTTTATGAGAATATCACTTTCCAAAGCAATTACAAATCTCTGAGAACAAGGAGTGTTTTATGTATCAGTTATTTACTGTCTATCTGTAAGACTTAGGATACCATTAAAACCAAATCGAGCTCTCTAAAGTCCTTGCTGAATATAATGAGATTACCTCTGCTTTTCAAATGTAATCCAAGTCAGAGGCCTACTGCTCTCATTACACTACATGCATCCTCTCCAGGACTGAGAACCTCCAAGTACTTACTGATAAATAGAAGGAAGCGCAGTTATGATAAACCGTCCACTCAGTCCTACAGATGACAGAACATACAAAACATTTTTGTTAGGGACAGTTGCTCACCTAAGAGTTGACTCTAAACTATTTAAATGCTAAAAACCAAGAAAACACCTAAAGGTATGCTTTGCAGTCAACAATAAAAAATATGAATTAGTTGTTAAAGCAACTTTAAAGGCACACCAATGTATATAGTCAACTAAAAGGTTTGTGAAGCCTGAACACTGGTTATTTGTAAATAGTTTAATATCCATGGAATTACTTATATCCCAGTGACTGACTAGTTATGACTTGCCAAAGGAAAACCATCTGAAGATCTCAAACCAAAATGCATCTGTCATTCAATAATGAAGGTAGTTTTGTTGTTGCTAAAAATGGGAAATGTTATCACACTACGAACACTCTGACAGGCAGTAATAATAGCCGCTGACATGTTCTGCGAATCATATATGAAAATATGATCAACAGCACTAGAAAGAAACAGAACTGGCCGACATATAGTACCTGTCTGCTCTGTGACGTCCACTTTTGCAACTTTAACCTCAAGGTCTTCTCCCCATTCGGCAAAACTTTCCCATTCTGGTTGAAGATTCTGACAAGCAGGGCACCAAGGAGCATAACTATAAGACACGGTTAAAGATTTTAATAGTACTTTACTGACATAACTGTGAAAAGTGTTTTAAGTATAATTTTTGAAGAATGTTTATACTTATAATACAGAAAATGGTCCACATGGGTGGCTCATGCCTGCAATCCCAACTTGGGAAGCTGAGGCAGCAGGACTGTGAGTTCAAGCCCAGCATGGGCTATTGTGTTAAACAAGGGAACTGGGCAAATGAAGAGTCGAAAGTAGGAGCCTGGCAGTGTGGGCATCAAGAAATGCTGAACTGATGAACTGAACCACATTAAAAAAAAAAACAAAAACTGCCTCAGAATAAATTCTGAAATACATAAGAGCTTTCTAACACCTCAAACAGCTTTTAAAACCTTGAGCTTTTTCTATTAAAACATGGAAACTTTGCCTGGTTTTTTTTTTTAGGTCACTAAGTTCAGTAATTTTACAATCAGAGCCAATGAGCATGGTATTAGAAAAAAAGGAAGTCCGTGGGCTGTGCAAGCTGCAATCAGGCACACAATTGACTGGAAATGATTACACCAGGGATCGACCCAGCAAGGTGCGTTATTCATAATAAATGAAGCTGCAGACCTGCATATTTTTTTAAAAAAAAAAGATTTATTATGTATACAGTATACAGAAGAGGGTACCAGATGTCATCATAGAAGGTTGTGAGCCACCATGTGGTTGCTGGGAATTGAACTCAGGACCTCTGGAAGAACAGTCAGTGCTCCTAACCTCTGAGCCATCTCTCCAGCCCAAGAGACCTGCATTCTTATGTACAAACATTACTCCAAACCTGACCCTCACACAAACACTAGCAGGGCACAAACTACTGACCACACCATATCAGCCTGTGTCTAAAGACCCTGAGCTTACTAATGAAATGGTCAAGGACATTTCACTAACTTTCCAGGACCAAGTTTTCCTTAGAGTTTTATTTTCCATTTCATTGCATATTGTAATTTGCTCCAGCTTCCAGACCCAGAATGAATGAAGCCTACACCTAGGAAAACACTTCTGTAATCTGACCAGCTATTTTAGGAAAATCAAGCTTCTAGGACAGATAAGCAGAACATACAGAGTCAGACTCCCAACAGTAAAATTATAATAAAAGCACCTCTATAATAAAGCTCATCAGCAGTGGATTTATAGAAAATAACTTACTAGTTAAATACAGATGGTTTTGACCATTACCTGGGCCCTTTCTAGTAAAGTGTGTTGTTTCTTAATGCTTTTAAAGAGCTTCTTTAAATCCCCAAATTTTAGCTAAGGAGAAAGGGAAGCTCTGTAATTTCAGGTTGATGTTTATCTCATTCATTATTATACTAGTTTTGTTCTCCTTCAGACCTTTTTTCTTGATGTTATATTTACAATGTGACAAAAAGTTTAAAATATTTGTAATATTTGAGCATATACTTGACATATAAATGTATAACCACTACTGCTTTAATACTAAACAGCTTATGAGCACAATCTAGGTTATTCATTACAGTGACTGAAAACAATCACCAATGGTTATAGTTCCTTTCCTGAAAATTCACTTCAATGAGGAGCAGACTGTCAGTCCACTAGATTTTCCCTGTTCCTCTCCAGAAAAATGTTGTAGACATGTCCTTTTGTTACTAATCTCTGAGGATGTCCACTTCCACGTTTCCTTTTGTTTCATTTTTTTTTTACACCTTTCCTTAATGAGCAACCCTGATTATAATCACAATATGGGAATACATTAGAACCTTTCTTAAGGATCGCTAACAACAGAGCCTTCACATTTACTTGAGACCCAACAAAGCCACTATAGCAAAATCTGAACATTGGGGGGTGGGGAGGCTGGGGGTGTTAACTGCTCTAAGGAATACGTAAATTAATTATAAAAATGCATGTAAAAATATTTAGTAGTGCCCAGTAAACAGATAACATTCAATAATGGTGCTTCTGCCAGTATCAACAATGTCCACCAGTAACGCTATTAATTAACCACACCATCAATTTATCATCAAAACAAAAGCCAAAGGCAGTTCATACCCTAAATCAGCAGAACGGAAATTATTAAAATAGAATTATCACATAAGACACGTGATTTCGTTCGGATAACTGATGAACTGGCATTCTTATTAATAATCATACTAAAGCATACGCAATACCACTTTAAAGGCCTACAAGCCACAATCCAAGCCATTCTCTGAATTGCAAAAGCGCAGGCCAAAAGAAAAATGAAACTCAGATCAAAATGCAATGAATGCGAGCAAGAAGTGGGAGGATGACGATTTTTAAAAATAAATTATAATTTATTCAGCATTTACAAAAAAAGAACCCACAAAATAAAAAAATTAAGGAACCCCAAATCCAAACATTACAAATAAATATAATTTCGTAATGACAGCTGAAAAAACGAGATTTTGTTCAGTATCATTTTCTGTAAATTTTGGAGATTTAAAGTCTAGATGTCTATGAAAGACCACTAAAATAGTCTATAGAACTTGTCAAGACCACCACCCCACCCACTCCCACCCTCAAACGCGCTAGGTTGTTCTAGAGAATTCGATGTGGCACGTAATCCTTTTAATCGCACCACAGTGCCTAGCAACGATGAAGCTGGAGTGCACGCTTAGAAAACTAATATTCCCGGGAAAAAAACGATCCTGGAGCTGGGGGTGGCAAAGGCTGGGACCCCCGAGACCTGCCCGAGGAAGATGGGCTAGTCAGGTGTCCAGCTCGAGGGAGGGGGCGGCCGAGGCCACCCCCAGACCCCCAGACAACCGCCTCGCACTTACAATTCTATCATCCACTCTCCTTCCAGCAACGAGGTCCAGTTCTCATCGGTGAGAATGCGCACGTTGCTCCGCCGCCCGTGGGCCCCAGGGACCGCCCAGAGCAACAGGACCAGGGCTGCCAGGGGAACCAGGAGACGCCCCAAGTGCGCCATGTCAGCCGCTCGCACAGCCTGAGCGCGCGCCCGCCCCACCTCCCCGCTGCAGCTCCACTTCCGTTCTGGCCGCCGCTCCGCTCATGCGCACAAAAAGCCTGCGAGATGCGCCAGCTCCCCCGGCAACTCAGTGCGCATGCTCGGCCTCGATCTCGGCGGGAGGTGGAGGGAAAAGAGGGAAGTGCGTCTGATCCAGTGCGCAGGACCGAAGCGGTGACTGCGGCTGCTGGCCCCAGGAAAAGCGCAAGATGGGGCGAGCGGAGGGATCAGGATGGTGTTCTAGGGTAGATTGGTCCCGTCGTGACACCACTGCCCAGTATGGTCACCATGACTGTTTTCTCTGGAACTTCCTCTTTCAGTACATCACCAGTTAGAGCGAATGTGGCTTGTACTGCGCCTGCAATATTTTGCTGGCCCACTACGCCATGTATTAAGCAGTTTCGGGGTGATGCGGGGGTGACTCTTGAGAAGAAAGGTAGGCGTTCGCGGAAGAAGCCAAGATGGCTGCAGCAGATCCAGGTTTCTTGGCATGGAATGGAATGGAATGGTTCTAGGCAGCCCCTGCTTAATCTCATAAAGGCAGTATTTTAAGCAACACAGCTTCACTGTGGTAGTGTGACTGCTGGACCATCCATCTCAGGTTGGGTTTGTTTCTCTGAGGACTTTTTTTTGTTTTATATCAACTTAATTAGGTGTAGGGCAGGGATCTCTTTATGACCGTAATGTGCTGCTTGCCATAAAAGCTCTTAAGGAAATGCTATTCAATTCGAGATAATCAAATCAAATTAATCCTGCTAACTTAGCAACCACTTGTTGGATTGGTCCGAAATCCATCTCTTCCTTCTATTGTTAGGGTATTGACGTAGACTTTTTTTTTTTCTTTCTGGAGTCCATAGTGCTTATTTTTTAAATAATATAATGAGTAATATAATTCACACCTCACACCATTTTTTTTTTCCATTTAAGATACATGATGTAATAGTTCTTAGTTTATTCACAGATGTGCAACCATCACTACAGCCAAATAGAGAACACTGGTCGGCACTCTAAAAAGAACCCCCATATCCATAACCAACCCTTTCTGACCACCCACTCACTTCTTACCCTGACCCCAGGCAAACCTCATCTACTTTCTGTCTTGGCAGCTTTATGAACTGAATCTTTTATCTCATTTGGATCATGCATTATGTTGTCTTTTGTGATGAACTCATTTTAACTCTTTAAGCACGATTCCCTGAATTTTCACTCATATTTGTAAAAGAAGGCTTTATTAAATCCTGCCCTTCTGGTAGGTAGTTGCTGTTGCCTGCTCTTTACTTTCCTTGTGTGTGGGTTATACTTTCCTGTCTTTGCATAACTTAATTTTTTTTTTATTGGAAACCAGGGTTTTAGGGACTGTAACTCTGGATATTGATTTCCCCTGTAGCTCTCTGTCTTTTGCTATTTAATTGTTTTGTGAGTTGGCAAGGCAATTCTAGTGAAATCAGAGAATAGAGCCTGGGACTGTTGTGTCCAGAGTCCAGACCCCCCAAAAGACCACCAAGAGACCAGCCTGATGCAACAGCCAAGAATCTCTTTATTGACAAGCTAGCTTGGGTCATTGTCCATCCGGCGTAGTGATGGAGTGACCCTGAGCAGCATAAGGCAAGGGTTTTTATTGGGGGGAGGGCTCTCGGGGCTTCAGAGCTTCAGGGTTATAGTCCTGGGATTGGTCCAAACTCTGGGTAGGTACCTGTTAGGAATTCATTGGCTATTTTGAATTCTAGGGATGTTTCAACAATTAGCAGCGGTTGTTTCCCTATATCAGCAGATCAGCATTTGTGCAAGGAGACTATCCCTTTCTGAGGAAGGGAATGCTTGGAATATCAGGTATTTTCTCTTAGGTGCTGACTCCTCCCTGGATGACGTCTGCTCTTGGCCCTTTCTAGTACCACCAGGTGCTGCCTGCAAGAGCCTGCTTTCTGTTTGGCTTTCATTAAGCCTGTCATGGCAGTTGTGTGGTCAAGCTGCTCCTGGCATCACAGGACATATATGTAGGTTACCTGGGTGATAATCATCATGGCTTATTGGCTATCATTCTTCCATACATGTCTACCTCATTTGTTAATGTCCAACTGTAACAGTACATGAAGTGCTGGCCAGTGACTCTTTGTTTTGTTGTAATTCTTGGCATAAATTGTATCATAATCTAATAAGATTTGACAGGTAATTTTTGAGGTCAATGGTTGAGATTTATTTTAACCCCAGGATGGTTCTTCATCATCTCCTTTCTTAGCTCTCTCTGGTAACCTGAGTGGTGTATGCATTAACATTTTTCTCTTCATTAAGGAAAACTTTTCCTAGTGTCACTTTAAGCTTGAACATTTCCCCACTCTCTTTAATAAAATCCATTGTGATGATATATTATGTATCTAATAAAGATTGCCTGAAGATCAAAGGACAGAGCCAGCCACAGAGTTTGCCAAAAAGGTCAGGCAGTAGTGTCGCACACCTTTAATCTTAGCATTCTGGAGGCAGAGGCAGAAATCTGTCTGGATCTCTGAGTTCAAGGCCACACTGGGCTATGTAAAATTAATCCAGTCCAGAAGAGAAACAGAGAGACACCTTTAATCCCATCACTTGTGATCTCAAGCCTCTACTCCCAGGATTTAGGAAGCACATGCGTGCCTTTAAACCCACACTAGGAAGTCTGAGAAAGGAAGTGATTTGGCTGGGCAGAGAAAGGAATATAAGGCAGGGAGAGCCCTGAGTTTGACCCTTCCATTTCAGCCTGACCTTGCCTTCACTTCCTCTGTTCAGTCTGAGGATTGGTGGAGACAGGATCTACTATTTAGGCCTGAGGAGTTGGCTAGGTGGGAAGCGGCTATGGCCTGTTCCTGTGTCTTTGATCTTTCAGCTTTCTCCCAATATCTGCCTAGTTATATGACTAGCTAGGATTTGTGCAACAGTCCATTTCTTTGAGAGTGCTCAGAGCTCTCCATTTGATGTGGACTGACCCTCCTCCTGTGTACAGGTAGCTTCAGCCATGACTCTAGGTACAACGTAGACCTGCAGGATCTAGTCTTCCAGACTTAATTCTAATGGAGTGTAGCCTCTATCACATGCACGAAATGGTTAAGAAAGTGACTGGAGGCACCAGTATTCCCAGTCTGCTGTCCCCAGAGCTTTCACTGGGTTTGTGCTTTGCTGTGTGCCTAGGATTTAGTCCTGGCAACCCAGAGTTGGAAGAGGTTCAAATGCCAGTAGGTGGACTTCCTTTCCAGATGGGATGGATACTCTGTCTTGATTGGAGAGAAAGGGAGCCCTGTGTTCCTGGTCACACCCTCCAACGGTAGAGTGTTCACCAAAAGGAACCAGGGCAGAGGTAGAGAGTGGTAACATAAATAGGTGTGTGAGATGGTTCAGATGCCAGAAAGTCTTGATGTTCTTGCCCAATTTTAGTAGATTTTTCTCAAAGGAGGTAAAAGTATCACTTACTCTATGCAGTTTTCAGAAACCTGCAGTGAGTTTTTGGTTGTATAGTTTTCAGCCATGTTAATGGGATGAGTTGTGTCCCTGGGAATTCATGATCTGAAGTCCTGACCTGAGTGACTCAGGAAGAGACTGCATTTGAAGAAGAATTTTTAAAGAGGCAGTTAAAATGAGCTCATCAAGGACCTGAAGTTACTAAAAAGGGTGTGCTGGAGAGTTAAGAGAGCTTCACACACGCTAATCTGAGAGGAGGGAGCCTCCCTTAAGAAACTGTGTCCGTCAGCTCTGGCTGTAGGTGTTTTCTTAATGAATGATTGATGGGGGAGGGCCCAGTTTATTATGGGTGGAGCCATCCCTGGAGTCTATGAGAAAGTAGACTGAGCAAGCCATGGGGAGCAAACCATTAAGCAGCACCCCTCCATGGCCTCTGCACCAGCTCCTGCCTCCACGTTCCTTCCCTGTTTGAGTTCTTGTTCTAACTTCCTTCAGTGATGGACCACAAAGTGTAAGAAAATAAATGCTTCCCTCCCCAAATTCCTTTTTGGTCATGGTGTTTCATCACAGCAATTAAAACCTTAACTAAGGCAAAGGGCATCATGGGAGAGGAGGAGGCGAGAACACAGATGTGTCATCAAAGTTCTGGAGACTTTAGGAGTAGATGGAACAAGCCTCAGATTAATAAAATCTATGGTCAACAGTCCTATAGCCAACATTTCATTAAGTAGAGACAGAGCATTTTCTCCAAAACCTGGAAGAAGACCAGGATGCCCATACCCCCCTCTTATTCATAATGCTCAAAGTCTTAGCTGTAGCAATTAGACAAGAAAAAGGAATTAAAAATTAGAAAAGGAAAAAGTCAAACTATGTTTATTTACAGATGACACAATTCTTTATTTAAAAGACCCTATTGAGTCTGTTAGAAAACTCTTGGACCTAATAAATACAGTAAAGTTGCCATATATCAAATTAGTGTTTTAAAACAAAAACCTTCGTTTATTGTAGCAGGTATCTCAGATTGTATTAGAGAGGCATTGTTTTTTGGGGCAGCACGCGCAGCGGCGGCGGCTGCGGCGGCTGCGGCGGCGGAAGGAGGGGCGGTGCTTTTGGCTCGAGCGCGGCGGCTCCATACTACAGTGGCTGGCTCTTTTGTTCATGATTTTAACAAAATAAATTTTATTTAAAACATAACAATTAAAATCACTATACTTACAAAAAACTATTAACCAAAAAATAAATAAAAAATAAATTAACATAATACAAATATTTATATATTAATACAAATAAAAAAATCAATCTATATATTTAATTTAAATAATATATATATTAATACAAAATTAAACATAATACAAATGTTTATATATTGACATAAATAAAAAATTAATTTATATGTCTAATTAAAATAATATATATTAATACAAAATTAAATATATAATTACCCTATTTTACACATGTCTACCTCTGTCTAAAATATTTTACACATTAATATATATTAAATATATTATCATTTTCATAATACAATTTCTACCTCTAATTATTTATAATAGTTATAACATTTATTATACCATACACACAAATTATTTTATATAAATCTATTTAGATATATTTTTATATATAATAATATATAATTAAAATATTATTGCCACTTAATAAAAAACATATATTTTAGTCAATTTTTCTAAAATTGTTATACTTAAAATTATTTAAAAAAACTATACACTCATTTTAAAATGCCTATTTTTACAATGTTAGCCTCACTTTCTTAGTTAATTAAAATTACAAATTATAGTTACTCAAATTTATCACCTAACAGTCAAAATACTCAAACTTTTCAAAAACATGTCAAAATATACCAAATAAATAAGTGTCTTCAACCACTTCATAGACCAAAAAAATATGACATTCAAAATTTCGTTATTTCAAATTTAGCCTAAAAAAACATGACAACTCCTAATATCACCATTCCTTTCTCAAAATAGTGTTAAACATCACAAACATCTTACAAAAAAATTATTTAGTTTGACAAATAATAGCCTAAAAAACAAAAAACTACACTTACACCCTCTGCTGTCAGCTACTCACTGTCCAAAATAGACCTACAAAATAAAAAATAAAAACTGCCAAAGCCTGCCTAGCCAAAATAAAACAGTCCTACCAAAAATACCCTACTTCTATAAAAACTTGTCAAATATCATAAGCCAATAGCCACAAATATAAATACTCCCATTACACACACAAAAAAAATAACTGTCCAAATAATTAACTGTCGTTGTCTTCTCCTATATTCTAAAAGTTACTTCATACTTCCAACTTTAAATATATATTTTCCTTCTCAAGTCTTAACAATATTAAAAATTAAATAATAAAGTTATTATTACTTCACATTCCAACAAAAACACTCAAGTCTTAAAACTCTATTATTTAAAATAAACAGCCTTAAAACAATCCCTATACATTTTTTTTATATCAACATTTTAAATATTAAATTACACTTTATAGTTGTTTACTAACAATAGTCTAACCTCACTTATATTAGTTCCTTCCTCTTTCCCTCACACTGTCTTATAATAATCCCTATAATATATAATTTTATACCTAATTTAAAACCTTCATATTTAAACAAAATAGAGAGATGTAGCAGGTATCCCAGATTGTATTAGAGAGGCATTGCTTTCTGGGGCAGCGGCGGCAGAAGGAGGGGCGGTGCTTCCAGCTCGAGCTCGCGGCGGCTCCATACTACAGTGGCTGGCTCTTTTGCTCATGATTCTAACAAAATAAATCTTATTTAAAATATAACAATTAATAACAAATTTATTCCACGATAGTTTATAGCAACATTGTACTGTTGTACTGTCAGAGAAACAAATAAGAGGAAATATTCCATTCAAAATAATCTTCCCCCCAATTAAGTATTTAGGAATATATTTAACTGAAGAAATGAAGGACCTCTTCAAACACAAAAGCCCAAAAGTCTTTAAGATGCCGAAAAGAAAATTACAGGAGACACTAGATAATGGGAAGACATGCTCAAGGGCTGGCAGAGTTAATAGTGTGAAAATGGCTGTATTACCAATATTAACTTACAGATTTAATCCAATGCCTATTAAAAGTCTGATATATTTCACAGGTTTAGGAAAAAATATAATGATTCATTTGGAAGCAAGTGCATACCCCTCTCCCTCTAATAGCCAAAGCAATTCTGTGGAGTAAGAACGCTGCTGGGAACTTGACAATACCTTACCCCAAATTATGCTATAGAACTATGATGATAAAGGCAGTCTGGAACTGGCATAAAAACAGACAGGTGGAACAATGGGATAGAATAGAGGACCTGGAAATAAAACATGTAACACTTAATTTTTGACAAAGGAGTAAAAAATAGACATTGGAAAAAAGGTAGCCTGTTCAATAAATAGTGCTGGAAAAACTGAATATCTACCTTCAGAAGAATGAAATTAGACTTATATTTTTGACCTTATACAAAAATTTAAAAATAGATCAAATACCTTAATTTAAAACCTGAAACACTGCAACTTCTAGAAGAAGATACAGAGGATGCCCGTCAAGCTACTTGGGACAGATACAACTGTTTCCATAGAGCACCAACAGCATAGGAACTGGCCCCAAGTACCTACAGATGAACATGAAAATCAAGTTTCTGTTCAGCAAAGGAAACAATCAGCAGAGCACACAGACGGCCCACAGCATAGAGAACATCTTTATCAGCTACCCTCCAACTAGGGGCTGATACCCAGAATTTACAAAGAATTGCAGAAATTAAACACCAAGGAAATGAAACTTCCAGTTAACAAGCAAGTGGGTTGACACTTTTCAAAAAATGAAACAGTTTGCCAGTAACTATGTTTAAAAGTGTTCAATATCTCTAGCCATCAGGGAAATGCAAACTAAGACTACTTTGAGATATCTTGACACCCCAATAAGAATGGCTATCATCAATAAATCTGTTGACAGATGTTGGCGAAGATGTGGAAAGAGTGGAAAGAACCCTTACTCTTGCTGGAGATAGTACAAGTCAATACAGATATCGTGGAAACCAAGATCCCTCCCTAAGTTCAGACTATAGGTAAACTATATGGAGCATCCTTAATTAATGGTTGATGGGGGAGGGTCCAACCCATTATGGATGGGGCCACCCTGCACTGGTGGTCCTGGTTTCTATTGGGAAGCAGACTGAACAAGCCATGAGCAAGCCAGTAAGAAGTATTTCTCCATGACTTCTGCATCAGCTCCTGCCTTCAGGTTCCTGCCCTGTCTGTGTTCCTGTCCTGACTTCCTTCAGTGATGAACAGTGCTGTGGACGTGTAATCTGTAAGGACCTAGATTCATTCTGGGTCTGTGAATGAACTTCCGCAGCAGCCAATGGATTCAAAAGTTGGATTGCTGCACCTTACCCCTTTGCCTAACCTGGAATGTCAAGATGTGTCACATCTTGATTACATAGGTTTTTCTTTAAACACCCCCCACCCCGTCCCTTGGGGCAACCGTCTCTTATTCCCTTCTGCTGTGCTGGAGCTAAGTTATTGACCTAGGTTCTCATTCTCTGTAGGTAGCAATAAAATCCCCACTCTTAACGTGTTCAGCCTCCCTGGTGGCAATTCTTACACTCAGGCATAACATAGCCAAGCAAGCCCCCTTCTTCCTCAAGATGCTTTGGTCATGGTGTTTCATCATAGCGATAGTTACCCTAGCTAGATTTCAGACTTGCAGCCTTCAAGACTGCAGGGCGGGGGGGGGAATGTGTGTTGCTTGGAAGTCACTTGGCTGGTGTTGGAACTCTGTTGGGCATGCTCAGAGTCTGATACAACTAGCCAGTTACACTTGTTTTGCTGAGGAATGGGTGGGGCCGCAGAGCCACCTGCATTGCCATCTAGAACTACATTATTACATCATGGGAAGCTTTAGATAGCCCCAGTCCCTTCATGCTGTATAGGGCTCCACCTCATGCCTTCAGCTACCTAATTCATTCTCATTTTCCTATCTAAAACCGAAATAGTCTTCCTAAAATTAAAGGCTGAGCATTTCATTACAAAATTAAGCTATATAATGGATGAGTATCTTGTTCCCTTTATTCTCAACATAAAGTTCACCTGTCTTAAGGTTTTTTATTATTATGTGTATGTGTTTATGTGGATGCTCATAGAGGCCAGCAGAGGGAGCTAGATTCTCTAGAGCTGAAGTTCAGGTGGTTCTAAGAACAGCAAATACTCTTATCCAGATATGAAATGATATTTTCTGTGTATGTGTTTTATGTCCATTCTCTCGAGATATTTAAATTATGTAACAATGTAAAAATGTGTAAGTAGTTGATGTATTGTGTTGTGTGAGGAATACTAATGAAAGCCCTTTCCTGTCATACAGATGTATTCTCTTTAAATATCATGTGTGTACACCTGCATGTGTGTGTGTGTGTGTGTGTGTGTGTGTGTGTATGTGTGTGTGTATGTGTGTGTGTGCATGCATGCAGGTCAAAGGTCCGAGGCAGGTATCTTCCTCAGTCTCTCCACCTTTCTAATTTTTCAGTTAGTGTCTCTCACTAACACTGGCATTCATGGACTCAGTAGACTAGAGGCCAGCAGGCCCTCGTATCTCCAAGACCTCGAATCTCCTCCTCACCAGCTCCAGGATTACAGGAGCACACACCGCATCCCACGTTTCTATGCATACTAGGGATCTGAACTTGGGTCCTCATACTTGCCAAGGCCTTGCTTGAACATTTTTGATCAATGGTTTTAATCTTCAGATGCAGAGCCTGCAGATGCAGAGAGTTTGCTGTACTGCCAGCTCTGAAGGAATCAGGCATGAAGAATCAGAGTAACATGTTCAGAATACTTCATATGCTTGTATAATAGAACACTTTGAGTCAGAACTTCATCTATGCATTCTAGAACCTAACTACCGGTTTTTTTGTTTCTTTTTTATTTTTTTTCTCAAAAGGAATAAACCATAAATGTGGACTTTTCCCATCATGTATACAAAATGACCTTTTTTGGTATGTGCTCACAATTCCAGGTAAATTAGAGGAAGGATCTGATATTACAGACAGAGTAGCAGACTGTCTCATCTCTATAGTCAAAGGGGAAAAAGGTTTGCATCTTCCTGTTTTCAAGGGAATATATTTCAAGTCCCATGGAGATTTTTGAGACCGGAAGCAGAGCTCAGCTGGAGAAGCACCATATGTCTTCACGACAGGATGCAGCTGCTCACCAGTCTCCCAGCTCTTTAAGCCAAGACTGAGGAGATTAATTGCATATTCTCCTCTCCTACAGAGCTGTGGAAAGGGATAAAGGAGGGTCATTCTAAATTTATGAGATTGGCTTTCAAATTTAACTTGTCAAAAGCTTGTTAAATATTTTACACTGTTCCCACTCATACATAAAATATTTAAATCATAGTGGTTTTCCTAGTAAAAAACCCAAAGGTTCGGAGATCTTTTCAGGTGAATCTCTAAATTAGAGTTAGTAAATGGAGCTGCCCATCTTAACTCACTAATTGCTGCAGTACTTATGGCAAATTGCAGGGGATTTGTAGCTCAAGATTAGTTTGATATGTTACTGTAATTGTCCAACAGGCATGGCGACAGCCAAGGCTAGAGACCCAAATTTAAATTCTCAATCTGAGGTATGAGGTGTTGTAAATGGTTCTGGCCTGGACTTTCCAGGCCTGGACCAGGGGTTTGTTCTCACTCTCGGCCCCGCTTTGCCTCAAATAATCACACAGGCTTATATTATTTTTATGCTGATTGACCTAGGACCCAGGCATATAACTTGCTAGCATTTGCTGTCAATCTAACCCATCTTGTTCAGCTGTGTGGCTCAGTACCTTTTCTCAGAGCAACATCTGTGTCTCCTTGTCGTGTCCCTGGCAATTCTTTGGCATCTGTCTAGCGTCTGGGTCGGCTCTGAGATGTTCCTGAGTTTTCTTAGCCTGGTAGCCCCGCCCACACTTTCCATTTGCCTTTGGCCAATCAGCTTTTTATTAAACACATAGGCAGGACAAATATTTACATTGTTGCATAATCCCATTACAATGTGGTGCAGATATGAGTGACAGCTATCCTTAGGCAGATGGTGCAAGGAAAAGAAGATGATTTAAGTGATTTAAGGCCAAGACAGCAATGGCAAATACTTGAACTATAACAGCACAGAAGTGGGTTTGTAAGCCCTCCTGGCTCTGGCGGACATGCCTTGTACATAAGTATGAACAGTTAAATAAGTAACAACACTGAATTAAATCTACATACTATGTTAGTTAAGAACAAACTTCATGAGTGCAAACTGATGTTCCATTTACAGATGATTATCTTTATAAAATTTAATAATTCTAGAAAATGCTCAGTTACTTAAAGGAAGTCAAGGCAGGAAGCTATCACACTTTGAATTTTAATATTTCCAGTCTACATACTGTTTGGATTCAATAGTGCCAGGGGCAGTTGTTTTACAAAACTATAGTGTGTTGAGGATGGAGAGATGGCTCAGCGGTTTAGAACACTGGCTGTTCTTCCCCAGAGCCCGGGCTCAATTCTCAATGCTCACATGTTGCTCAAAAGCAACTGTTATTCTAGTTCTCTGGGATCTGATGCTCTCTTCTGGCCTCTGCAGGTACTGCACACACAAGGATTCACCTTCAAGACCCCTCTGGAGCAGCCCTATAATCTCACTTATCAAAAAGAAAAAGGAAAAAGAAAATGAGAGCCACTGAAATACACGTGTGGCCCATGCTGAGACTCCTGTGAGGAGCCCGTACTCGGAGACAGTTTAATTTCCCTCAGCACCATTTTCCCTTAAGCCCATATGCTTTAATCTATGCTTAAAGTGCCTTTTAAGCCAGGCACACACCTTTAATTTCAACACGTGGGATGAAAAGGCAGGCAGATCTCTTTAAGTTTAAGGCCAGCCTGGTCTACATAGTGAGTGCCAGGGCTGTCAAGGCTACATAGGAAATCTGTCGAAGAGGAGGAGGAGGAGGAGGAGGAGGAGGAGGAGGAGGAGGAGGAGGAGGAGGAGGAAGAAAGAAAGAGCCTTTAATTAATCAGACTCTGGGAGAAGCCTGCACCTGTGCCCCCTGGTGTGCGTATATTCTCTTCTCAAAGCCTGTCTTTTTTATCCTGCATAATCCATCCTTGGGTTCCTAGGTTTTCCTAAAGTCTAAAAGACTGGGGGACTGGCCAAGGGTGGCAGTGAGGTGCTGTGCCTCCTCCTCTCATACTGACAATTAACAAGCGTCACATAGAATTATGGATCTATATACATATATGTATATATATATATATGCATTCTGTTATTCTAGAGATCCCTAACTCATTCAGATTTTGGTACCAGGAGTAGTTCTAGAATAACAGAAGTATGAGGATGAATCTTTTAAGTATCTGGAATGGGCTTTCCAATTTGCCAACACCTACAGCTGCTAAAGCTTTTCTAGTTAGTCCCTTCTAGGAACTCTGAAAAGAGAGTTCTGGTGTGAACTCTATTACAAACTTAAGGAGATAAAATGCATTTGATGATTCTGATTCACCAGCTGTGAGAAGCAATGGATTTGGTGGTAAACCTGTATATGAAACTTTTGGCAGTTTGGGGAAATGATAGTGCTGGTTGGTTGCTCTTAGTATCTCTGAACAAGCTGACAAAGGATAAAGACAAGCTGTGATAAAAATAATTTCTAGCATCTTAGAATATGTTGAAGGACATCAGTGGCCTTAGTGATAAAACTGACTGGGCTTTCGGTTCTCAGCCAGCCATTGTTGGATTAGCTGGACCACAGACTGTAAATTACCTTTCTATATATAGAGAGATATTGATTCTGTAAGTTCTGTTACTCTAGAAAACCCTGACTAATACAGCTGCTTGGGAAGTATGTAATGAAAAATGGCTTAAGTCCTTATTGGTGTTTTTTACTGTCATAGCATAAATTTCTTTGTGATTCCCAGTAATCCACAGACTGAAATACAGATACACATCCAGATACAAGTTTCTGACTTGGACTTTTTGGCCTCGCCTCAAGGTTTGGACCCACTTGCAGCCTTGCTGCCACTTAACCCCAAATAATCACACAGTGGTTCATATTAATTCCATGCTGATTGACCTATGGCTCAGACATATTGCTAATTAGCTCTTTCATCTTAACTCAACCTATTTCCATTAATCTGTTTAGCCATGTGGCTTGGTACCTTTTCTCAGAGCAGCATGGTTGTTTTTTTTTTTTTTCCCTCTGCTGGCATCTCTGATCTGCTCTTCCTATTCCCAGAGTTTTCTTAGTCTGGTAGCTCCGCCCACACTTCCTGTCTGCCTTCTGGCCAACCAGCTTTTAATTAAACCAATAAAAGGAACAAATATTTACAATGTATCAGAACATAATCCCATTACAAAGGCTTGTGGGAATCTGGGCTTGTTTAATTTACCTTCTGTACCACACTGACCAATCACAATGGGCTACTGGAAAGATCTAGAACCTGTACCATTGGATATTACATACCAGCTAGATATTGCAGGTGGTCTTAAGTGAGATAGATTTCTGTTTAGTGTACTAGAGATTGAACCTAGAACCTTATTGTGGGAGGCAAGTACCCCACCAGTAATCTATGTCTCTGTTCTTGAGATTCACCTTCAAGTAAGCAACTGGATAAAGAACATCACCCTCCATGTTGTGTAGCTGAATCCTGTCAGCTGATGGCCTAGATGGAACCAAAGGGCTAAAGAAGAGGGGAATCTTCCTGCCTCACAACCTTTGAAGTAGAACTCAGACCTTTTCCTGCCTTTGAATCTAAATGGAGGCATTAGCTTACCCTGGATCTCACTGCCAGCCTCACATGGGAGCTGCACTGTGTACTCTCCAGATCCTCAGGCCTTGACTCAGAATGAAGCTAAACTAAACCTCCACTCTCCTGAGGTTGCTAACCATCCATTCACCCTGCTGGAGCGTGCCAGTCTCCATGTCAGGAAGCTCTCCAGAGCAAATCTCCATCTCTCTGTCTCTCTCCCCTCCCTCCCCGCATCCTCTCTTACCTCTGCCACCATCACCCAGCATACAGGGGTTCTGGAGAACCCTAATGATCTGTCTGTCTTGACACACAATATCTTCTCTCTAAACACTGTTACTGCTTCTTTTAATTGGTCAAGTTTTATCATTCTTATATAGATAGAGATTTAATTTAAAGAATAATAAAATAAACGTGGGTTTCACTCTGCCTAAGGTTAAGGAAAAAACAGGCCCTTGAGCACTCCACATTTTTTTAAAATCAGTATCTTTCCTATTTGCCATTTTAAATCTTAGAAAATATAATTCTGGGGCTGGAGAGATGGCTGAGCGGTTAAGAGCACTGACTGTTCTTCCAGAGGACCTGAGTTTGAGTCCCAGCATCCACATGAGCTAACAACTGTCTGTAAATCCAAGATCTGACACCCTTACACAGTTACACATGCAGACAGAACACCAATTCACATAAAATAAATATTTTTTTAAAAAAGAAAATATAATTCTGTGTTGATATTTCTCTTCTACCATGAAAAAACCAAGGAATTTAGCTGTGTCTAAAAGCTATAAAGATTTCTCCCCACTTTGGAGATGATGGCAGCATTTAAACATAAAAATGCAATGTGATCAATATGATACCAGGAAGAAAACCCATAATAGTGGTTCAGTGTTTCAGATTAAGGAATCTTGTTTTGAGTATATCATTTCTTAAAAATATATAGATGCAGTATAGTTGTTTTGTTCAAAATAATTTGTTACATTTTTTTCTTGATTGATTATGTGGAGCCACTAGGGGGCAGAGGGTGCCTCTCTAATTACAATAGTTGTCTTCAGATATCTACATTATACACTACAACATCAAGCTGATGTAAATCAACCACAATAATAAAAGGCATTTCTTTGAATTGCTTGATAGAAATTACTGACTGAAAGATATGGAGGAGGAGGAGGAAAAGATTTTTGAAGGCAATATGGTATGTGACTATTTTATAAATATAGGACATGATCATGAATATTTGTGTGTATATATCTGGGTTTACATATTATTATTTAACTAATGTTTAAAGTTAGCATACAAAGTAATAGGTTTTACCATATATGTTATAGGTTGTAATTAATGCAGAATTTTTAAGAACTCCATGACTTAGAGGCAGTCTCATAAGGCTGGTCCTCCTGCCAACTGGGTGTCTTACTTGGGTCCTGTTTATTTAATCTTAGAATTCCTCCCTCTCTCCCTTTAACTAAAAAAAAAAGGACCTTTCTCCTTTTCTGTATATCTCCAATGCCTTCTGTTTCCTGCTAAACTAGCTGTGTTTGGTTACCTAATACCTAATAAGCATCAAGAGCCATCATCCTTATCAGAAACTGTAGTTTCACTTCAACAAAAAGGGGGCAGCTTGGCAAACGCATAAAGAAGAGGGGTTTTGTGTGTGTGTTGTTTTGTGGGTGTGTGTTTATGGTGGTTTTGTTGTTGTTGTTGAGACAGGGTTTCTCTGTGTAACCATCCTGGCTGTCCTGGAACTCTCTCTTTAGACCAGGCTGGCCTCAAACTCACAGAGACCCACCTCCCCTGCCTCAGGAGTGTTCTGCCATCCCTGGCATATTATTAGTTGTGTCTTTTCCAAACAGTGTATCCTCTTCCTGGTTATTCAGGCAAGCAGGGCTAGCTGTGAAGCTCAAAGCTCAGGATGGCAGCAGTTTAGCTGGACTGTTAGGATTTGCTGGGTACAGTCTGCAGAAGGTTCTCTGGCTTGGAGGCAGGCTTCAGAGGCATCATTCAGGGAGACTCTTCTCCCATCTAGGAATCGAGCATCTGCTAGGATCTTGGCTGCTCTGCTGGATCCTCTGCATCCAGTTGGCAAATGAGGACTATAAAGATGTGACAGATCACATGGCGTGCTTTTGTGACAAGGCTGGAATGGGACAGTTGCGCCTCTGCCCTCACTGTATTAACCTCCATTCAGTTATATGCAGGGAAGAGCAGGAAGTGAGATGTTAGCTTATGGCTAGGAGAGAAAAGCAATGGGTATTTTGAACACGTGGTAGTTAAGCCTTTATGGAAGCAGTCCTATAAAAAGTTTCTTAACACGTGGTAGTTAAGACTTTATGGAAGCAGTCCTATAAAAAGTTTCTCACAGCAAGGCTTTCTTATACATAAGTGACTTTGACCCTGTGCCTGTGACCCCACTTCACCCCTACACATTGAGCCTTTACAGTAACTATGTTTAATTCTTCCATACATACAGCGGATCCATCTCAAGGTTCCCAGCATACTGAACACCACAGATAATATCAAACCCTCTACATGCTGTTTCCTATATTTACACACACACACTCATTTAATCCACCATCTATCATCCCTGAGCACTCATCACACACTATAGCACAGATGTGTGACAAAGCTAGCGGTTTCTTCTACACAGTTTCACCAGAAGACCCATGCTTACCGTAGATCTTAGCAACTTCAGTATGTGTGGATACTATAGTCAAGGCAAGGACACTTTCTTGCTCAGTGGCTAACTTTTGGCCAACTCCATATGGATCTTCTTTGTGGCAGAAGTTAGCCACTGGGTAAGAATGTGTCTTTGCCTCAACTACTGGCAGTATGATGTTCAAAATGGACAAGGAGGACGCACACAAAGAACTGCCAGACCTTGCTAAGGTCTTTGAGAATATCCTGCTTCACAGAGAAGTCTGTCAGATATGCTAGGCCTGTAGGCCGAAGATGGACACTTCAGTGACATAGAAAATCCTTGGGTGACTGTCCAGGCTGCCAGCTGTTTCATTTTTCACATTTTTTGGAAGTTGCTTGCTTGCACATCCTGTTTACTTAGTTAAAATTATTTCCTTCTTGGGTCTCTGAGGGAGTTGAAGATGAGATATAGTTTTCTAGTGACAGTTTTAGGAAAGAAACTCACTTAAAGGTTAAAGTGTAGAAGTTTGAGAGACATCAAAATATAGTTTTTTGTTAGTAATGCAAGTTAGATAGAAAGTGGATTAGGTACAATCCTTTGGACTCATCAAAATACGATAAATAATGGAATATTTTCTCTAAATTTGCCAATTGTTGACTACCTGGACATTGCTTGTAAATATTGCATATAATTATTGTACCTATTGTATATGGTTTTTATGTTAGTTATAACATTTATTTTTGACACAAAGGGGCTATGTGTTGGTGATATATTTTTATTTGATAAAATCAACCTGGAATATCTTATTTATATATATCATATATATGTTGAAAATTTTCAAATTTTCCTTTAGAGGAAGCACTTACTTTATGGCTTCTCCTAGATATATTCAGATTGGTTGTATCTGTCCTTTTGCATTTTGAAGCCATTATTTAGTAAAAAAAAAGAAAATAATGCATGAACATAAGAACTGCCAGACCATAGCAGCTGATATGATAACAAGGTGTTAACTGAGGGCAGGTAGCATACACTGTGTAGATTTGTAGGAGAAAGCAGTGATTCACATCCTGGGTATGAATGTAGCATGGGACTTTACCGATAGCCTCTTTGTCTTTGATTATTACTGTAACATGTATGTATGTATGTGTATAATACAACTTGTGACAAGTTGACATAAAAATTAGCCACCACAGGTACCATCTCTCTAAATTAATAACCCAAATAAATTGGCTTCCAAGCAACTAATGCCTTTATATAGTTTTCTACTATAAAAGTTTTTTGGAAAGCTCCTACATTTTTTTTTTTTTTTGTCAAAAATGAGTATGGATTTTTTTGTAATTACTTGAGTTTTTAAATATGGAGTCAAAGCTCATAGGTTATAAATGTAAAATTCATTAAAATGTTATTTGTGAGCCTGGAGTTACTCATTAATTAACCATAAAATGCCACAGCAACAACAAAAAGTAACAAAAATGGGGTCCTAGAACTGAAAGGAGACGTAAACACATGCCGCCATTCCTCACCCAGAAACTATCTCCATTGATAACCACTTGCAGATGAAAATTTAGTTTTCTCCAAGGGAGTTACACTGTGGAAACAAACTGCTTTTAGGGGTAGGCTGCATGCCCACCAAGAAGTAGCTGGCCACAGAAAGTGAACTCAATGGAATCTTTGGAGATTCCTTGTCACATAATCTTATGATGGGGCTTTGCTTTTGTTTATTGGTCTTGTTTTAATTTTATATTTTATAACTATAAAAATTTCTACATAAATTTTTCAAGATAGATTTCTCTGTGTAGGCCTAACTGTTCTGGAACTCACTCTGTAGACCAGGGCTTGCTTTAGACTTACAGAGATCCATCTGCCTCTGCTTCCCAAGTGCTGAAATTAAAGGCATGAGCCATCACTGCCCAGCTATTTTATGTTAAATTTTTTCCATTCTGTTTTTACTCTACAGGTTCTTTGTGTATTATAGCTTCCAGTTTAGTGTTTTTATGGGATTTCTGAGTGAGTGAATGGGTAGGTCTCTTTTTCCTGGACCCTTTTCCTTCTGTTTTTTGCTTGTTCAATGTGTTAGGTTTTTAAAAGGTTATATTATATTCCCTTAGGAGCCTGTTCATTTTCTATTGAGAGACAGAAAGGGGGTGGATGTGGACAGCAGGGGACTTGGAGAGGAATTGGAGGGAGTAGAGGGAGAGGAGACTGTAATCATGATATATTATGTAAGAAAATCTATTCACAATAAAAGAAAAAAGCAATCTAATGATTAAATTTATTTTGTCAGTTGGGTCATTAAAACATAAATATAATGAAAAATCACATAACAGCAAAACTAATGTAAATGTTCTAGATAATCTACATTCTATAGCATGCATTTATTCTATTCTAAGTTTTAAGATAACTGTTTCATGATATACGCATAAAATCAGACTTGTGGCCTGATTAGTAAGCTTGGTTAATTATCACAAGGAGATATATTATTAGGTTAATATTTATTTAAGCAACTTATAAAAAATGTAGTGAATGACGAGAGGATCTATTTTTCTGGAGTGAATTTTTTTTTTTAAGAGAGTCAAAATCTTCTTACTACAGAGACTATAAAAATCATGATGGAGGGCTTGATGTTTGCTTCTGTAATGACAGAAGTGGTTATGACCATCAATATTTAGTTAACTCTTATCAAAGTCTTTTGAGTTGAATGATAACATTTCTTCCTCAAATATTGTTTTTTAACTTAGAATTTTTACTCAGAAGGCTCATTTGCACTGGCAGAAATGTGGGTTTAGCCCACTGTTGTGTTCCTATGAGCCTGTCTGTCTTAACCAGAAATGTTGTCGTATGGTAACAAATGAGGTGAAATCACACTCCTGTTCTCTCCAACATATATTCAACACAGTTCTGCAGACTGAGGTTGACTGGCATGCGGACTTCCACTGGGACACAGAATGGGAAGCAATGTCCTCTCTATTCTAGGGCTTTCCTTCCAACCAGCTTCTACTCACACAGGCTAGAGAAGCAGATGGTCCTTCCTCAGGTAGGCTTTACTTGAGGCGTCTATCAAAATAGTTTCCATGGTATTAGAAATTAGATACAAATGGAGATAATCTGGGCTCACTGGGACTGTTTTAAGTCTGAACATTTCCATCAACCAAGCAGAAAAGTATTAGTGTCTAAAGTTCAGAGCCTACAGTGTTCTCCTGGCTGAACCACACACAAATTACAGAATCCTATACAATTTTCTGAACTCAGCTATTTGGTTTTTCTATTAATATGAAATGTAGATATTAACCACACTTATTAAATAGGCATTGGTCTAGGTCTTTATTATACTTATAAAAGTTCTTAATGAATTTTTTGTTAAACACCACTTTTATTAGAAATAATTTAATAAATTATGTGAAGTCCAAAATAAATGTTCAAAACTTATCACTTTAAAAATATTCTACCAGTATCTATGCTTTTGAGGTTGCTTACATCTTTTGTATCCATATGGACAAATGACATGTAATGATGGGATACTGGCTATGAAACTCCTTTTTCCTCAGGTTGATGTCAGAAGAACTTAGTGAACACTGTAATTCAGACTTTTGTTTGTTTTGAAAGATGTTGTTCAATTTTAATCAGTAAACTACTGCACATAGCATTTTTAGGATTTACCATCCTTAAAATATTTTAAATATATTTAATTTTACTAATATATTTAGTACAATATGAATGTTTTATAAATATATGATATACATGGGCTGGAAAGATGGTTCAGTGGTCAAGAGCACCGGCTGCTCTTCCAGAGGACCTGGGTTCAATTCCCAGCACACAAGGCAGCTCACAATTGTAAGTCCATTTTTAAGGAATTTTGCACCCTCACACAAACATATATGCAGGCAAAACACCAATACACATAAAATAAAAATAAATCTTTAAAAAAATATGTAATATACAACAGGTTTGTTATTATTTAAATATGTTTACTGTGTGTATATTATCAAACAAGTATGGTTGTAAATTTTAATTCTCAAAATATGTTAACAAGAATTATTTCTGATTTAATTATTTTTTTTATGGTTTTACTTTTTTTTATGTATACAAGTGTTTTGTCTACAGGTATTGCAGTGCACCACAAGCATGCAGTGCTTATGGAGTCCAGAAGAGGGCGCTCATATTCCCCTGAACTGGAGTTACCGCGCAAGAGCTGAACATGTTGTTGACTGCAGATCTTAACTGCAACCCCACCTTGTTCCCTTTTAAAATCTGTCTTCTTTCCTCTCTCTTTCAGCTCCGTACCTTTTCTTCCTTCCCCCTCCTCACTCCTAAATGTGGAGCGTGGCTGTCAGGAAATAGGACAACTGCTCAAATCTGTTTTTCTTTCTTTCCTGCTAACCTCTACAGCCTTGGAAGTCCAACACACTAGAGCGAGGTAAACCCAGGCTCAGCACTGGATCCCCAGCATATGCTAACACACTTGGCACACATTAGCCTTCAAATAATCCCCCAGGACGGCAGGATTCTTCTCTTCACTCTGGCCTTCTCCTTGCCCACTGGATTCTGGAGAGTCCACCTTATAGTTAGGAACTACACTCCCCAGCGTTGTTGCCCCAATCACACCCAGCATTCACTGGAAGACTAAGAAAATGTTCTAGAACATATAGTAGATAAAATTACCCCAAGTAGCTATGAATGGCACGCTAGGGTTGACCTCATTAAGACTTTCCTTTGCCTCCATCAAAAGTCCTCCTCCTCCGTGGAGGCCTCATTAAGAGGTCCAGAGGCTTTCCATTCAGCTGCCCTTGCTGTCAAGAATCAGCCTAATGACATGTTTTGGTTCATTTTACTAGACTTCCTTCTGTCCCGTGGCCTCGTCCAACTCTCACTAACTTTCTTTTTTCAATGGACAACTTTGAGGTTTGATTTAAATGTAACTGTCTTGGATGTATTCTATTTTAAATTATAGGTTACCATTTGTCCTAATTCAACCCAACAATGGCCCTGGAGTTTTGTGTTGCGGTTGAGAAACAATGGAATTGATGCAGTTCAGCTACATACAGATGGCAGACAGAGTCATTCATAACTCCTAAACTGCGAAGAGGTCAAGGGATTTTCATGTCTGTGATTTTTGCCTTGATTCCCATTAAACTTCCTAAGGTGTTTCATGATAAAAAAAAAAAAAAAAAAAAAAAAAAAAAAAAAAAAAAAAAAAAAAAAAAGAAAAGAAAAGGTAGTTAGAGATCTTTACCCACTTCTTTCATTTCTACCACTGGGGATCATTTGTCTAAATATTCAAACTTGTACCTTCAAATAATCAGAATGAAAAAAAATGAAATTTCAAGATGGGAAGGTCCTTTTAATGACCTGGTCCCTAAGTCTCTTAAAAGCCAATTTGACATCTTTTATCTTAAGCTTTTACTGCCCAGGTCATTTTTTAATAGGTTATAGATCATCACTAACACATCCTCTGGGAAGATGGTTCAGCATCTAGCTCAGGAGCAGCCATCTGCGGGGATAATTTAATTGTCCAACACAGCCTCTGGTGGTGTCCCAGCTTCAGAGCAGATGGTTCAGTGAGCAGAGGGGCAGCGCAGGGGGCAGCCTGGGTTTGTGTTCACAGGCTACAATAACCTCTTTGTCTCCTTCTCTCTGTCCATCTACTTGTTTAATTTCCATTTATTGACTCAAAACCAGTCCTTTGTCTCTGCCTCTCCAACTCCTAATACAGACTGAGACAAAAGTTCTTTTGTGTGTGTGTGTGTGTGTGCAATAAAATACACTAGAATGACTTGTACAGTTGTTGAAAATATTTTTGAATTTATGGAAAAATCCTGCTTTGGGAAGCTCCCCTCAAGAGCAGGTGTTGCAATGCATTTGAATGGTGGACCATCTGCTAGGTCACAGGCACCTGCTGGTCACAGCTGGCTGCCTGATGCATTGGGATGTCCCTGATTAATACACTACATAAAATATATTAACACTAGTTGTAGGTCATCATGTCTGCCATAGCATGGAGCTGAAATGAAGGGAAGAAGCTCTTAAATTATTTGCTGTGTTTATTGTGCCCTGAAGGGAGAGCTTGTGTTTTTCCATTCGGCACTATTGAGTAAAGCTAGGAACCCTGGCATTCCCTCTGGAATATTATGACATTAATTTCGCAAAATGTAAAACTCTTCCTCTGTAAGGAGGCCATTTTATACAATGAACTGATGTTCTACCCAAAAGTACATCTCTTAGAGATACGACTCTTTAGTAAAACTTCTTCCATCCTTAACCCAGAAGTTTGTAGTGGTAGCAGAATTCAGGGTTTGATTTCAAGAATGGGGTATTTCGTGAATGGAGCATATGACCATAATGCCTTACTTTGTTTTGACTTCCTTGGAGTAGAGCTCTTAGATCTTATTTATATTCATAGGCGCAGAGCCATTTGCAGCCATTATCTCCATTATAGCATATTCTATGTGTTATCTGGGAGATCTGCTGATTGTTCTTACATCTTCCAGATAGTAAATTACTGTCTGGATTCTGCACCATGAAACACAGCTGACGGAAACCAGGGAAGCAACTGACCACAGGGAAACATTATAAATGGATTATAATTTTTATTTCCAAAAGAAACACACCATTTAGACATGGGAAATACGTTGGAGAAAATAAACTGAGTAGCTGAATCCCAAATAAATTGACTGATCTTGTAACTTCAGTGATATTAGAAAAGTCTTCCGTGAAGAAAGTCGTAAGTAGAGAACTGCTTTTTGTCTTCTTTTCTAGGCCCTTCCTATTTCTGTAGGAACTACAGTCATGTGAATTTAAAGATGGAATCACTTCACCATGACATGCATTGAAGCAGACCTAGATGGTTAGAGACAAGGTAGATACAAGACATGTACAGCTGCTGTCTATATGACTTGGCATACTGTTTCAGTAGCCTGCCTTTTTTTTTTTTTTTTTTAAAGCAGTAGTACTACACTCCAAAATAATGTCAAAAGTGTAGTGTCACACATTATGTGTTGTACATAGTAACATGTGCTATTTCTATGTGGCAGGCAGTAGATTTATTTACACATCAAGTACAAGCCAATGGACAAGGTATTACAATAAAACACAAATTTGTGTAGTCCATTGTTAGATGGGAATTTTCCAGCTCTGTTACAATCTTACGCTGTTATATAACTTATAACTGTTGTGTATGCATTCTGTCACTGGCCATGTGGTCTGTGACTATACAGACGGACTAGTTATGCAGTCACATTCTTCAAGTGCAGAAGTATCACTAGCAACCTAGGGTTAGTTTGTGGATTTCATCTAGAAACTCAAACTATAGTCCAGGCTGTGCTTCTCACAAAGAACACAGAGTGGAACCAGGTCTCTGGGATTCTGGGAGGTTGAGAGGAATATTTTGAAAATACATCCAAATGTTTTGTGGACTCCAACAGGTCAGTGTGAGCCTCAATATATAATCAGTTCAGGTATTCCAACAACAACTGCTGGGAGAGAGGAATAAACAACAAAAGAGAAAAAACACAGGAAGAGATAACCCAAGCCTCCACAGGAAGAGCTCGCCTTTGTGTCAAGGGTACAGGAAAGAAAAGAGATTCCTGGTCCTGCACTGGGAGAAGCCCCACATACATGAAATTTATGTAAGGATATCGGCACTGGAACCCAACTCCCCTGATCTTCATAAAATGGAACAGTCTACCAGCAGCTCCGGCAGGCGTTCTCTTACAGCATGAATGATGCTAACACAATTGCTGCCATTCATGAGTAGTCTAAGAACATTCTGAGGATTTATTAGCTGCATGGCTGTTGGATGATATGACTCTATAGAGAATCTGATTCCATTGAAGACAGGAATTCTTATAATTAGATGAACTAAAAATGATTTCTAAAAGTAAAATATAAATTTAAGATGTTGTATGCAGCTAACGAAGGGAAGCAGAAATCTGAGCTGTGTTCTAAGGAGGTATCTTTGACAAAAGCAGGGAGAGACACAGAAATAGAAGTCTGAGCACGGGCTCACCACTGATTTTATGCCATTTGTATTGAGAACAAACTGTACTACCACATTCATCATTAGTACAGAACACATCCTGCCCAAGCAGGACGCTGCCTGAATGTGATTTATGGGGCACTTTTAAAGAAAACTTGACTTCTGGGAAATAAATGAGAAGGAATCAATGGAAAAGCTGTAAACAGTGATTATTAAAATTCAGGAAGGAAATTCTGGAGTCATATAAATTGAAACATAAGCAGGAGATGCATAGATGAAATAGATTCAGATCAAAATTCAACTCAGGTTTTTTGTAGTGAAATAACCATAACCAAGTCATACCCCTTGTATTTTTCCAAAGAAGATGAATTGTGGTTGTTCATGACCTGAAATTGGGGCTGTTTTCAGCATCTATGTATTTAATGCACACAAAAAGCAATGTCGAACTCAGAGAAAATCACCCACCAAAAGGGCATCTAGGAACTTCAAGTTTAGAAAAATGTAGATAGTTTTAAGATTGTGATCATTTTAATTAGCTTGGGAGCTCTGGTCTGAAATCCAGCAAGGATCATCTATTATCAGTAACTTCTGATGTGATGCAAGCAATGTCTGTAATGGAGTCACATTAGATACTTAATGTAGAAAATGCAGAGCCAATCATAATTGTGGTTCAGACTGGGAAATAATAGGAATTGTATTTTATGCTCAGTTTCATGGCACAGAACTCCTAAAAGGTTTATAACATCTAAGTAGCAGGAGTCCTGTACACACCTTTTGGTGTAATATTTGGTTTAGTCCCTGCTTCCTAAAAAGAGCTCCTAATGGAATAGAATTTCCTGGGTAATAGGGGCCTCCTTTGCCCTAATGAAGTAACTCTGCATGGGCTTCTTGATGGGAACTGTCTATTAGAAAGACCAAACCGGGATTAAAAGCCTAGATCTTTCACTTCTACATTCATGTTCCAGAGGAGAGAAATGATGGAGACCGAGTTAGTAATTGGTCATGGCTGTGTGATGAAGCTATTTTAAAATGCCTGAGCTGCCAGAGCTGGGCATTTCCTGCTTGTTGCCTCCGTGGTGGTCTGGGTAGGATGTTTTATCCTCTGTCTCTGCCCTCATACCTTTCATTATAAATCTCTTCCATCTGGCAGTTCATCAATATCCTTGATAGTGTTCTTTGTTATAAACTACAAAGTTAAGTAAATGTTTTCATGACTTCTCTGAGCCATCCCAGCAAATTAACAGAACTGAAAGGGGTCCCTCTTCTTATAGCTAGTTGGTGAGAAGTTTGCTTCTGAAGTTGGAGGCGGTCTCACGATGCTGAGACCTTCCAGGGAGACAGTATCAGAATTGAAGGGTAGGATACCATGTGGTGTATATGTAAGACTTGCTTGGTGCTGGGGAAGTCCCACAAATCTGAGGTCAAGTGAAATAGTAAGCGGTGAACAGTGAGTGTGAGAACAGAGAAAATGACTGAGATCTGAAGTGTTTCTTACGTGTCACAAGCCCTCCTTCCATGCTGTCGCACGGTCGCTGGTGACAGAGATAAAACTCATGCTTCCATCTTCTCTTGTCATGGCTATTTTCCCGCCGTGGCCACTGGGAAGTATTTGTTAACATGTCATAAGGAACAGTGATGACTAGAAGGAATCCATGCTGGTAGGGGATGGGAACCCCGTTGCTTGTCACCAGAGAACTGTCCCTGATCTATATCTGTTTCTGACATGTCTTCTGTGTTCATAAGTGGGCTCTTGGCCTCCCAGGACTTGGTTGTGGATGCTAGATGCTGAGAGGTACTCATTCCAAGAAGAGATGCCTGTTATTTTCACCATGACTTAGAGAGATCGTGTTTTCATCATTTTACAAGAGAGAACTGCCAAGCTCAAGTACTATTAAAACCCAAGAACACACCCGCTAACTTCCAGCTTGCCATCAATATGCTCACTGTGCCTCAGAGCCAGGAATTTCTGAATAAAAAATGTATCCTCTCTGCAAAGTGACTTAGCAAAAAAAAAAAAAAAATGAGTATTTTCTCACTATAAAATATGAGGCTTCAATGTGATAAATGTGTAGACTGGTTAAATCATTAATTTTTTTAAGCAAGAAGGAAATGTATACAGATTGCATTCAATTTTTCATTGATATTTCTTTCTTTCTCAGATTTTTATAAAAAAGTGAGATGTATCTATAAACAGATAGATAGATACAGATATATACTCTTTTTTTTTTTTTTTTTTTTTTTTTTTTTTTTTTTTTAAATTTTTTTTTTTTTTTTTTTTTTTTTTTTTTTTTTTTTTAAAATTTTATTTACTTATTTATTTGCCTTGATGTTTTGCCCGGAAATGGAACTACAGACAGTTGTTAGCTGCCATGCGGGTGCTGGGAATCGAACCCGGGTCCTCTGGAAGAGCAGACGGCGCTCCCAACCGCTGAGCCATCTCTCCAGCCCCCAGATATATACTCTTAACTATGGAGATTCTTCAATATTCTCCCAGCACAGAGGTTGCTAATTCATGTAAGTATAATAAAAATAATAAGCAATAATGTATTCTGTGTTCATAAGTATTTCAAAATAATAACAGTGGTGGATAATAATCAAGGAAATATATGTATAGAAATGACTCATTAATATATTTGCATAAATGTTTTCCAGCCAAATGTGCAGGGAGAAATCTGCCCTTGTCTTAATTTTCAAAGACAGAAATTAAAAGATTAAATAAAATTTTATATTTCCAAGTTGGATAGTCTTCAGAATTTCAAGGTCACCTATGAGTTAGGCTCCCCTAAAGCTAAAATAATCAACATTTTTACTACACTAATTTTCTACTTGTATTTTTTTTTGAAACAAACAGGGAGTCCCACATAAACTTTGTTGTGTTTTAAAAAGAAATTATTAATTAATGAAAATTATCAGCAGGATTGGCATACATCAGGATCCAATGTCTTGATGAGAGGAAATTATAAACTATTTTATATCACTAATAAATGCCACTAAATTATAACCCTGTGTTATGGTCCTGTACACACAAGGGCTCTGACTTGCTTAATGGACAATCAGAGGTTTTGTCTTGTGTGTCTTATGCTGTATAAATTATACTGCATACTTGAACATTTTTTCTTAACATTCCATGTAATTAAAATAATACCTATGTTGCATACATTCAGAAGAGCTGTGAGTGATTGCCGCTGGAGATTCAGATTTCAAAGGCTCGATAAGTTCTCCCACTCAGTACCTCACCTGCGATAATTAGTGTATGATCCAGTAAACTCCACATTTACCCATTAGCCATTTCTTAAAACTTATTCTTTCATCTGACACTGTGGGGATATTTACTGTTAAATACAATATTCTTTCTGGAAATAATAATAATAAAAAAGCCCCAAAGTACTAGCTATGGGAGAGGATTGGATTACAAGAAAGAAACCTTGGGGATTCAAAGCCTTCTTAGGAAGCCAAACTCCCTGAACGTCCACCCCCCTCTGAGGCTTTTTTCACCTCCTGGAAGGTTCTGTCCTGTTCCCTTAATGAGTCTTGCTTTGCCTCTTGTGGGATATGGATGGGTAAGAGAAAAATCCAGCCCGCTTCAAGACCGTCAGTAAACTATCAATAGCAGTGACTGCAGTCTCATTCATCATGGTTTTCTGAAGAATTCTTTAGAAGAGCTTGTGCTGAAGGGTTCTGGGGAGCGCTGAAGGGTTCCAGGGAGCGGCTGAAAGATTATATAACTGATTCCAGCTAGAAATACGAAGAATTTCATAAAGGCCCAGAACTTGGTGTTGAATAGGCTGTGCTTTTATCTAGGTGGTATTTATTAAACATATGATTCTCTCTCTCTCTCTCTCTCTGTCTGTCTGTCTCTCTCTCTCTCTCCATCCCCCAGGCAGCAGCTGATGACTGGGATCAAAAATATTTTCTGAAGAGAAAGTTGATGTTAGGCGCTAAAACTCAGGTTTTCTGTGAATGAAGCTTGGAGTTCAACCCTAGCTATTTGTGTCTAGAGAGCTTTGTGGCTCCCTAAAACAAATTTGAGTGTGAACATGAGATCATGTGGGAAGGCAGGTGTGTGGAGGCCAGAGGCTGACACTGGCTATCTTTCTCAGCCATTTTGGTCATTCCTGTACTTTGTGAGACAGGGTCTTTCACAGGGTCTCTGCAGTTTGACTGAACTATGTAGAAAACAATCTCCAGGGAATCTCCTGTCTCCACCTCCCAAATCTGGGGCTTAAGCTTATTTAGGTGAGTGGTGGAGATTCTGCAGGTACCAGGGATCAAACTCATATCCACACACTTGTACAGTGAATAATTACTGAGTTATTTTCCTGCCTCCATGTCTCTTTCCAAATTCTGATATAACATGCCCATGTTCACAGAAATATTCTGAACATAAAACATTAGGAGGAGGATGGATCTACATTTTTAATTCCAACTGACTTTAGAAACAAGATAATTCATCTTTCAGTTCGTTTTCTAAAGGTAATAGATTCAATAGGGAAAAATAATAACTTTTGTCTGCATATGCAAGAATATTTTGCATTCCTTAGGCTTAAATTTATTCAAGTTTATTTTGTATTCATCTGTATTTTCATTTGCCAAAAGATTATTTCCTAAAATATGCTTAAAAGTTTAAAAGGAATGGATGGATAATGATGTAAGAACTGTGGTGGTTTAAATGAGACTGGATCTCCTAGGCTTATATGTTTGAATACTTGGTCTTCAGTCGGTGGAACTGTTTTGGAAGAATTCAGAGGTGTGGACTTGTCACTGAGGGATGGGTGCATGCCATTCCCAGATAGCTCTCTCTGCCTCCTGTTTGCAGACAAAGATTGTACATTCTCAGCTTACTGTTCCAACCCCATGCCTGCCTGCTGCCATGCTCTCTACCATGGGCTCACTTTCTGAAACATTTAAGTACCCAAATTAAACACTTTCTTCTATTGGTTGCTTTGATCATGGGGTCTTACCGTAGCAAAATTGAAAAAGTAACTGTGGGAGTCTGTGTAATTTTCTATGAATGGGGCAGAGGGCAGAATGTTTTTCTTACAAGGTAGTATTCTAGAAAGAATTGCATAAACCATGGTACACAAATGTACTTGAAAGCAAGTGCATGAAGGGAGTGAAGGAATATTCTGGCGTATCTGCATTATCTCTGTGGCAAAGGCCTGGGAGGAATATTCTTGGCTCTTTTTGCATGACCAAAGATGATAAGACTTAACACCAGCTGCATTCTCTCACTGTACTTGTAGAGTTTAAGCTAACCATCAATGTTACCTCAGGTTTTACTTCCTTTAATAATAAAAATGAGAAGTGCTTTGTTTGTCATACTTTAGAATTCAAAATGTTTCGAGTCCCCTGGTTATCCTATGAAGGTCTTTGGCATAACCTTCAATCCACAGACAGAGTCTTAGCCTTGCTGCCTGGGGCAGGTTGACAACTAACTAAGACAGGGTCTGGTAAGTATGCCCTATATCTTTGAAAGAAATTGCAGAAGTTGCAGACTTAAAATCCTTTATGAGATAAATATTCTTTCTATCTGCTTTGTATTCTAACTTACAGAAAATGAAGTTTCTAGAGGTAAGTTACTGCCCAAAGCATGACTGGTAATGTTTTTAAAAAGGAAATGCCACTTAGGAGCAGTGTTTACGTTGAATTCTTTTTCAGAGCAGAATATGGGCAGCTGGAAGCAACCCAGAAATAAAACTAGTAAAATATGGGTGATCGTGTGCAAAACAGAGTAGAAGAGATTCACATGTAGTTCCAAGGCAGTAATAACTAGACTAAGGCCACAACATGGAAGGAATTTCTGACTGAAATAACTAGAGGCAGAATGAAAACATCATCCCTCACTGACAGGGATTTCCTTTTTCTCCAATGTTAGCACATCAGCAGAAAGTCTGTGGTCTGTCCTTCTCCACACCTAGAGACAGAAGGACCTGATTACAATCATCTTCCAGACTGTGAGCCACATCCTCTGCCTACAGGGTGATCCACCCAGGATGCATAATACCACAAAAGTTTGTCTGTCATCACAGAACACTGGTCAAAATGGCTACAGAAAGATGGGGTAGAGACAAGATCTGCCCTGCACTTGTGTAAGTGATGGCATGGTGACATGCTGTGCCTTGGCGTAGGCAGGTGACTTCACAGGTAGTTTGCCTCAGTGCTTGGGTGAGTGATCACATCAAGACATTGACCTCTTCGAATCTCATAATAACTTTGTAGGCTGCTTTGCCTTCTGTTGTTTCCTTGTGTATGTTTTGAGATAGGCTCTTCCAATGAGCATAGTTGGCCTAGGGTTGGGAATCCTTTGCCACAGCCTCCTGGTTTCAGGGATTTTATGTCATATGATTACATTTCTTTACCTCTTCCTCTTTGAACTCAACCTTTAACTACAACAGTGTTAACGCCTCCCTTCTTTATAATCCCTCTCCTATTAATTTTCCTCTCTTCTTTTTTTTTGTCATTCTAATATTAATCACTAGCCTTACTCAGATTATTTCCTTTCTGTTCTTAAAATAACTAACATCTTACACAGAACACACTATCATTGTTCCTTTATTTTCCAAAGTTATTGCAACTGAATGGGTGATTGTTTTTGATTGGCTATGTGTGTATTTCTATAGCCGGTCTATACATTGGTTTTGATTGCTTCTGCAATTCGTATTCTAGTCTTGAAGTGGTGCTAGGGACTGTGTGAGTGTCTTGCACATGTACATTCCACTCCAGCCCCAGCCTTCATTCTCAGCACCCAGGAGGCAGAGGCAGGTGAATCTCTGAGCTTGAGGACAGCCAGGGCTACACAGAGAAACCCCAATGAATAATTCAAGAAACCAGAGAAGATAGAGATGAAGTTAAATCATTCAAAGACAATGCAAATAACTAAATGAAATGAAAATCAATATAGGATCTGGGAGAGGACTTCAATAAAAGAAAAACTGAAAGAAGTTAAATTGACATTCAGAAATAAAAATCTTAGCGAGTGTCTTAGTTAGGAATTCTATTGCTGTAAAAAGACACCATGACTATGGCAACCCTTAGGAAAAAAATTAGTTGGAACTGGCTTACGGTTTCAGAGGTTTAGTGTAATGTCATCATGGTAGGACATGACAGCATGTTGGTGGAATGGTGCTGGAGAAGGACCTGAGAGTGGAGAAGGAGCTATGTCTTGATCTGCAGGCAGCAGAAAGAGACTGTCCATTGGTTGTGGCTTGAGAATATATAAGAACTCAAAGGCCATTCTCACAGTGACATATGTGCTATAATAAGGCTCCATCCACTCCAACAAGGCTGCACCTTCTAATAGGATCACTCTCTACAGGCCAAGCATTCAAACACATGAGTCTATGGGGCCTAACCCTAACCCTAACCCTAACCTTTTCAAACCAACACAGTAAGTCAACTAGAAAATTCAATATAAGGCCTACCATAAAAATGAACTATTGGAGGACAGAATGTAACATACTGAAAACAAAGTAGATAAGTTAGAATATTTAGACTAAAATAAAGATAGAGTGGGTCTTTGGATATATAGTTCAGCAATTAAGAATAGATACTGCTTTTACAAAGGACAAGTATGTTCCTCTGCACACATCAGGCACATCATAATTGCCTATAGTTTCAGCTCCACAGGAATATGCGGCTTCCAAAGGCACTTTCACACACACGCACATTGTCCCACTGTGGTAGTTTGAATGTAACTGGCCTCCATAAACTCATGGAGAGTGGCTCTATTAGGAGGTCTGGCTTTGTTGGAGAAGTTATGGCCTTGTTAGAGGACACGTCAATGTGGAGATAGGCTTTGAGGTCTAAATATATGCTCAACCCACACCCAGTGGACAGTCTCTGCCTGCTGCCTGCAGATCAAGATGTAGCTCCTTTTCCAGTCTCAGGTCCTTCTCCAGCACCATTCTGCCAGCATGCTGTCATGTCCTACCATGATAATAATGAACTAAACCTCTGAAATAGTAAACAACCCCAGTTAAATGTTTTTCTTTATATGAGTTGCCATGGTCATGATGTCACTTCACAGCAATAGAAACCCTAACTAAGATACTCACTCAGATGCATATACATGTACATAATTAAAAATAAAATATTTTAAAGAAAGATTATATATATGAGCAAAACATGAGCTCTTTGGGATGTCATTAAAATATCAAGTTTATGAATCATGAACATGGAAGAAGTACAAACTAAAGCCTAAATATATTAAAATTGTAGCAGGAAATAATTTTAATCTAGGGAGATAGATTGTCATTCAAATGCAGAAAAAAATCTGGAATGCTAAATAGGACAAGAAAGGAATGTCCCCACATCCTATTATAAAAACACCAAGTACATGTAACAAAGAAAGAACAGAAGCACTAACTGAAAAAGGCAACCATATCAGCCTTGAGAAGTTGGTTGGGTGAGAATTAACTGTGATCTGTTTCCTCTCTCAGATATTTCAGCTTTTCCCTAATATTTGACTCTGAGTTTTCATTAAATACTATCTAGAGTTCATGCTTTAGAAAGCAGCAGACTTATCCACAAAAGCCAAAAGCCAGAGAGAAAGTATTCCATGTTCTAAAAGATAGTATATATTGACCCAAATTACTATATCCAGCAAAACTAACCTTCATGATTGAAGAAGGAAAAATCTTTCCATGACAAAAAGAAACAAAGAAAATTAATGACTTTTAAGACAGCAGGGTAGAAGATACTTGATGGAATTTTACAGACTGAAAAGAAATAGAAACACATCTATGAAGTCTCCAGGGAGAGTAAGCTGCACTTGAATAGCAGATGAACAAGTAAATATTATGACTGCACCAAACATGATGAATGAACAGAATGACAGTGTAAGAATTCCTGGCATTCCACATAGCTGGCCCAACTCTGGCCCAGGTGGGATGCACCTTGCACTGAGGCACGTCCCTGAATGTCACTTAAATGATGGTGTGGTTAAAGATGCTAATGACTTCCAGCATTAGAAACAAACCAAATTGCCTTTACCTGTGTCCTGCTAAACCCCCACCTAAAATCTGCTCTAGAACTGAAAATTCTGAGAGTTTTGTTGGTCTTTAATTTTTTTTCAACTACTATAGGAAAATCATCTCAGTATTTCCAGTGCTCTACACCTTAGACAAGAAGAAAGGGGTTTGAGGATGTTGGAAGGAAAACACTGGTCCCATCCTGAATACATATTAGTGTCTTACCCACAGAATACCCTTCCTACACAATGTCTTCAGTTTTTGAGTCATGGCCTCCCCACTAGAGAATTTAGATACTCTTTCTCATTTCCCATGCAAGAAAGTACCAGCAAGTGACAGTGGATTCCCCAACTGAATACACTGATATCTACAGTCAAAACTGGTGACCTACCTAAGCTAGAGACAGGCAGGTTTGTTCTGGGAAAAGTGACTGCAGAGCCAAGATATTCCAGAGGCTTTTCTAGGGCAGCCACAGTGTGACTCATTAGGTGTCTTCTCTTGGTTCCTCAAAGGTCAACCAAGAATAAGATTTGCATAATGCCTTGGGCCATCTCAAGTTCAGAACAGATTCTCTAGTTTTTCTGAAGATCTTGTGCTACTGCTGTCATTGTGCACATTATTTTCTGCTTGACTTAGCTAGATTGAATTTTATCTGCTTGCAACCATCTTTTATATGCAAAGCTATGAAGAGATTAACTCTGTGAGTTAATAGTAAGTGAATGTCTTGATTGGGGATGCATGCATGTGTCTGTGAACATAACAGGCTAGAATTATCTGGAGAAATGAACATGAGTTAAGAAAATGCCTCCATCCAGATTGCCTGAAAGTAAGTCTGTATGGCATTTTCTTGATTAATGATTACTATAGGAAGGCCCAGAGCACTGTGAGGGGCATCACACCTGGGAAGGTAGTCACGGAGTATACTAGAAAGCAAAATGAAGAAACCATGAGGAGCAAGCCAATAAGTAGCATTTTTCCATGAGTCTCTGCCTCAGCTCCTTCTTCCTTTTTCTAGATTTGAGTTCCTTCCTTGACTTATCTGAATGGACTGTTACTCAAAATATGTAAGCCAGTTAAACCCTTTTGTCTTCAAGTTGTTTTTGGCTAGTGTTATATCACAGCAACAAACAGTAGACTAAGACAGAAATTGGTATAAGCAGGTTTATGGAATGTTGCTGTGACAGACCTGAACACGTTGTTTTGGGAGGACATGAAAGGACTCTGGAACTCTGAGCTGGAAAAGCCATTGAACACTCAGAGCTTAATGGACTGTTGGGTTAGAAATGCTGAAAGAGATGCAGACAATGGAAGCCTGGCTTGTGAAGTTTCAGGGGAGGTAAAGACTATCAGGGCCATTCCTGTGATATTTTGAGTTAAGAATATGTAGTATATGGCTAGCTGGGGCTGAAGAATCAGTTGTGATTAATAAGAGAGCAGAATTCCTAAAATGAAAACTTTGCATGCTGGGATAACCAGGGTTGGTTGGCTAGAGCTGAGAAGTTAGTAGGGATAAGAAAAGGCCACCATAATTGAGGTAAAAGTCTTCTGGGAGTCTTTCATCAGAATCAACAAACAGAGGCTATGGTCCAGAGCGGGCCACGGTTGCCTCTGTTTTGGAAGTTGAAAATGTGTGACAGTGACCTGGGTGATACTGACTTTGAAGGTATGAAAAGGTTATGGAAGGAAGCTGGAGCTTAGCACTGAGAAGTCAGAAGGGCCATTGGTGAAGGCACTTGTTCAGTTGCAGTGGAGACCTCTGTTGTATGAGGTTTCTGGCCTGGACTTTTGAGCCTAGCCTCGAAGTTCAGACACACAGACTTACAAAAACACACATATGCTTATATTACTTTTACACTGGTTTACCTAGGGCCCAGGCATATAATTTGCTAACTCCTTCATCTTAACTCAACCCATGATTCTTGTCTTATTCAGCCACACAGCTTGGTACCTTTTCTCAGCAGGATTTCACCTTCTTTCCTCTGCGTCTCCTGCCATCTCTGCAGCATCTCTCTGGTGGCTCTGCTCTGATTTGTTCCCAGGGTTTTCTTAGTCTAGTAGCCCTGCTCACACTTCCTGTCTGCCTCTGGCCAATTGGCTTTTTTTATTAAGCCAGTAGGAGGGACAAATATTTACATCACACCAACGTAATCTATCAGAGATGCCTGAACATGGGATGAGCCCCAAGGACAGCAGTAGCTGTAGAGTGAAACAGCCAAAGCCTAGGAAAGCAGCTATGTGGACTGCAGAACCAAAGAGGGTGAACTGTCCAATCCTTTTGGAGCCCAGAGGATCATGGGTCCCAGATGCCTGACGCCAAGCTTCACAATGCTGGACTTTTGCTCTGATTGTGACTGTACCCTGGCTCTTCCCTCTTGGAGGAAGAAAGTATATAACTTTAAAAAAATACAGTTGAGAGACTTTGGACCGTGAAAGAGATGTTAGGTTTTTATAAAAGAACTTGAGTTTTTTAAAGAACTTTTTAAAAGGGCTGTGAGTCTTTTAAAGTTATTTATAATTTAAATTATGATATTAATATTATTAATATGGTATCTTGAAGATAAGAGAGGACAGGTTATCGTTGAACACTAATGTGCTTTTGTATCACATTGACGAGGGGGCCAATTATCCTGGTTGTTTCTTGGTTTTGGGGTTTTTTTTGTCGACTTGATACAAGCTAGGGCTACCTGGAAAAAGAAACCTCAGTTGAGAAAATGCCTCCATCCAGATTTCCTGTAGGCAAGTCCGTAGGACATATTTTTGATTAGTGATTGATGTGGGGAAGCCCAGACTACAGCAGGTGGTACTACCCCAAGGCAGGTAGTTATGAGGTATATAAGAAAGCAAAACGGGCAAGCCATGGAGAGCAATCCAGTAAGCAGCACCCCTTCATAGCCTCTGTTCAGCTCCTGCCTCCTTTTTCCTGCCATGACTTTAAAGGACTGTGACTTAAAATATGTAAGTCAAATAAACCCTTTCTCCCCCAAGTTTCTTTTGGTGTTTTATCACAGCAACAGAAAGTAGACTAAGATAGGTGGAAAGAGACAATGTAGATAATGACAATATACTGTAGGCTTGGAGATGGCAGACAACTGTTATAGGTAAAACTAAACCCTTTTTGAGGCAGCTTTAGGCCACATCAGCTGTAAATTGTGCTATTTTGTTTTGTTGAGATAGGATCTCACGATAGCCAAGATTGACCTCAAACTTTTAATCTTCCTGGCTTAGCATCCAGAGTGTCAGAATTGCAAACATCTACCAACTTACCCAGTGTGAACTGATTTTTCTTGGAAACATTTCTTAACATCGGTGTGTCCCCATTTCCTAACAGTTAGAATAGGTACAGAAATGTCATCATCCCACAGGCTTTCTGAGATGAAGAATCCTGATTGCTTCTCTACATTCATTCTTCCTTCTGGGCACATGACAAGAGAAAAGGTAGATAGCTACAATACACTGTAGGCTTGGCGTTGGCAGAGGTCTGTTGTAGGTGAGACTAATCTTCCTGAAAGCAGCTCCTGGCCAGATCCACTGAGAACTGTGTTGCTGTTACTGTGTTTTGTTGAGACAGGGTCTTACAGTGGTCAAGGTTGGCCTTAGATATTATGTTTTCAATCTCTCTTAGTACTAGCTGTATGCAGCCATATGATTAGTGTTACTGAATAAAGTGAGAGTCAAAGCAATATGTACAACCTCAGATTTCCTTGGGTCAAAAGAAAATCCTTATCCTGGGCTTATGCCTTACCCTCCCTTTTCTCCTGACTATGGGGGAAGGATGATGAGGAGTGATGGAGAAACTGAGAACTGACAACATCAGAGTCATCTGGGGTGTCAGGAATATGAGTCACTCAGTGGAGACTAATCCAGTGCCATTACTGGAAGGCTCAAGGGAGAAATAAATGTCTATACTATTTATTTGTATGTCTATTTGATTGTTGTCTTAGCTACTGTTCTATTGCTGTGAGGGGACAACAGAGCTCGGGAAACTTAAGGAGATTTAATTGGGGGCTTGATACTGTTTCAGAGTGTTAGTCAATGGCCGTCATGGTGAGGGGCAGGCAGGTGGGCAGAGGGCTGCACTGGCTGAGGCTTTGCATTCTGATCCACAGTCAGGAAGGGGAGAGAGAGAGAGAGAGAGAGAGAGAGAGAGAGAGAGAGAGAGAGAGAGAGAGAGAGAAACAGAGAGAGAGAGAGAGAAACAGAGAGAGAGAGACAGACAGACAGACAGACAGACAGACAGAGAGATTTTCAAATCATCATACTTGTATATTTAACAGTACTAAGACTTTTCCTTTTTAAGAGTTTATGTGGCTATGGTGTCTCTTCACAGCAACAAAACCCTAACTAAAGCAGACACTGGTTCCAGGGACTGGGGTATTGTTGTGATGGGCCTGACCTTGCTTTAGTGTGGAAAAATGTGGACTTTTGGAGTTTGGATTCAAAGAGCAGTTGAACTCCTTAAATAGAGCTTAATGGGTCACAGCAGCATGAGAGCAGCCTTTTTCTTTTGGGCCACCAACCAGCTCCCAAATCATGACACAGAGATTTCTGATTAGTTATGAATCCTCGGCCTTATCTTATGCTTATTTTTTTGCTAGCTCTTATAACATAACCTGTTTCTCTTCATCTACATTTTATCTCAGAAGGTTTTAGCTTTCTCACCCACTTCTCCTGTCCAGCTGGCAGATAGCTAGCCCTGGCCCTGGGCATGTCCCTCTCTTTCTCCCTCATGTTTTTCTTCTTCTCTCCTCTCTCCTACTTATTCACTCTGCCCACCAGTCCTGTCTGTTTCTCTTCTACCCAGCTAGCTGTGTGGCTTTTTATTAAGCCAATAAGGTGTTTTAGGCAGGCAAGGTGAAACAATGTAACATATCTTTACATAATTAAACACACATCCTTACATTGTTAAGCAATTGTAGCATAAATAAACATGACACATCTTTACACAGTTAAAGTAATATTCTGTTGCATAAATAACCATAACACATGTTTGTTTAGTTAAATTAATATTCCACAACACAACAGTGCTAAGGCTGATTTGAATTGTATGTGTGTATGTGGGGGGGGGGTGGCTCAAGAGGTTTCAGAGAAGAAGAATATTAACATGTGGCCTAGAGACTATTCCTGTGATATTTTGGAGAAGAACATCACTATTTCCCCACCTTGTCTTAACAGTTTACCTGAGACTAAAATGAAAAGTTTTGGATTAATTGTATAGGCAGAGGAAATCTCAAAACAGTCTAGTATTGACTCTGTTGTGTGGTTATTAGCGGTCACTCTTCTGCAAACCTATAATGAAGAGGATCAAGCTGAGGAGGAAAAATGACAAAATGTACAATTTGAGGAGAAAAAGGAGTATCAGGAAGTGGAATGGAGCTAAATCCCATGTCCAAGCAGATAAAAAGATTAAAGGAAAGTCTGATATTACATGGAATAAAGGGAAGCATGACCTCAGGGAAAGATTCCACCCAGCTAAGCTTCCAACTTGTGAAAATAAATTAAAGAAAAGCTTAGAGCTGCGTGTGGTGATTCATGCATTGAATGCCAGCACTCCTGAGGCAGAGACAGGAGTATCTCTGAGTTTGAGACCAGCCTGGTCTATGAAGGAAGTTTCAAGACAGCCAGACTTAGGCAGTAAATGAAACCATGGAAAACAGAAGGCTCGTGAAGATGTAATTGAACAAGGGGAAGATGTTTCAGCCCCAGCAAGCAGCAAAACTGGCAGCTTTGGACACATGGCTCTGGATTTAGAGACAAGGATGCTAAAAAGGGGCTGTGGAATCTCCCTCCCCAGCTACAGAAAGCCACTGAAGTCAGGGTGTCCCTGAAGTGTGTCAGGGTGTCCCTGGGTGGAAGCCTAGGGAGGCCATTGCATGAGGCTGTGGAACTGAAGCCTGAATTGCCTTGGAGACCCCAAGTTGATATAGATGTCAGAGCCATGGGATATCTGCCAGGGACAGGTGATAACAGAGAGTGAAACCAACCTGAGAGAGAGGAGGAGGTGGAGGGAGGGAGGGGGAGAAGGGGAGGGGGGAGGGAGAGGGAGATTGCAATCAGAAAAGATAAAAGAAGTTGGGCATCTGAAGAGTATTTTAACATCAGACATGGAGATACAGATTGCAGTTTGCTCAGTTGGTTTTCAGTCTTGCTTTGGATCAGTATTTTCTCACTATCATCCCTTCCCTCCCTTTGGGAATGATGATGTATACACTGTGCCATTATATGTTGGGAGTATGTAATACACTTTTTGATTTTGACTTTATAAGGGATTACAATTAAGAGGTTGCATGAATCCCAGAAAAGCCTTTGAACTTTGGGCTTTTAAACATTGTTGAGACTGTAATAGACTATGGGGACTTTTGAAGTTGGACTAAATGCATTTTGAATTATGGCTACACGAGTATGGGGGTCAGGGAGTGGATGTGGAGGTGTGAATAGGTATGGCTCCCACAGACTCATGTGTTTGAATGTTTACCCATAGGGAGTGGCACTATTATTAGGAGGTGTGGCTTGCTGGAGAAAGTGTATTACTGTGGGTGTGGGCTCTGAGGTCTCAGATGCTCAAACTATGCCCAGTGACACAAACTTTTTCTGCTGCCTGTAGACCAAGATGTAGAACTCTTAGTTTCTACCCATCACCATGTCTGCCTGTGTGCTGCCATGCTTCCTGCCGTGAGGATAATGGACTAAACCTCTGAACTGTAAGCCAGTCCCAATTAAATGTTTTCATTTATAAAAGTTGCCATGGTCACATTATCTCTTCACAGCAATAAAAGCTTAAGACAAGCATTGAATTTTCTTTTCAGACTGTATTGTTATTTGTTGCCCAGATTGTTACCTTTGAACTTCTACTAGGCTATCTTTGAATCTGTGATCCTCCTGCTTCAGTCCCTAGAGGAACAGAGTATTTGCTGAAACAACCAGGCCCAGACAATCTCTGTATCTTTCAGGTCTTTATATCACCAGGATGCCTTGTTACTCAACAATTTTGGTTTATACCTGAAACACTATAGTTCTTGCAGAACTAAACATGTGCTGTATAGATAGCTTAAATGGTACATGACTTGAAGCATGAAACTAACTATGTTTTAGTTAGTCCCCCTTCTTCTTTAATATGAAGATGTTGAGGCCCAAATAGATCATTCAACATGTCAGAATTTGGATTTCAGCCCTCAACTGTTTGGAACTACACATGAATTTCAAATAGTGTTTCTTTGTTTTTGATGTGTATTATTTTATGCAAGTCCTATGCCTACATAAAAATAATGAACCACCACCAGCCAACCTTATCATCCTGGACAGGCATATCTGTGCTAGGTTGCTCCAGGAACTGGGTGATACCTAGATTTGTCCAGAGTTGGAGCCTATGGAGGTCTGTGAGACAAGGAATCCAGGTCTTACTAAAAATGCTCTCCATGGAGCCCAACTTCCATTAGAGGGTAAATTCTTTCATATTAGTAGCACATATAATTTCTTCATATTCAGTTCCTTTAATCGACCCTTCACTAATATTGAGATAGATTTCTAGGCATGATTGCATGTAGATCCATGTGTAAGGTTTTGATTGACAGTTGTACAACAGCAGTGGAGATCTCTGGAATTACAGAGGAATGGAAGAAGAAACTTGGGTTCACTAGTAACCCCTGGTATAAAGTTGACATTTCCAGCATATCATTTTCTTTACTTCTAATTACTCATGACATTTTATTACCTCAGTTTTAAGGCGAGAAACCTAAAGTTCGAAGAAGTTATATAACTTATCAAAGATCACAGATTTCTCAAGTGGAGGAAGTGCTATTCAAGCCCACACCCCTCTGACTCTGGAGTCTACACCCCTGCTGCTCCACTCCGTGGTCCTACTCCTGAGGATGCTGGCTTTCAGACAGGACTAGATTTCCTATGGGAAAAATGGGAGTGGTAGGAGGCACTTAGCCTATGTAAAAGTTGATAATACTTAGGGATGTTGAATCAGACATGGCTTTGCTTAGAAAATAGGCATGAGTTTTCTATATATAATCACGAGATTGATAAGGCCATTAGATTTATTTTTTTCATGTGTGTGGTTCATGCTCTCTATTCATGACAGGAGCATGAAGAGGTCAGAGGACAACTTCCAGAAGTCATTTTTTTTCCTATTTTATTGAGTCTCAAGGATTATATTCATGTCATCAGGTTGGTGGTAGATAAGTACCTTTACCCACTGAGACATTTTGTTGACACAAAGTTGATAAGCTTTTATTGATATTTTGGTTTTCATTGAATAAATCTATGACTCTGGCTTGTCAACCTGGTTGAGTCTCTGAACTATGGGTGACAACCTGGACTGATTGCTCTATGCTGGTATTAGATGAAGAGTTATATTGAGTGATGTGACCATTGACTTTCTCAGTTGCTCCTGAGACAAACAGGAGAACAGGTGGAAGCTGCCCAGGGACAGACTCCAGTAATACTTGGAGGGAGAATTCCAGCTGTGTAAGGAAGTGAAGGTCACTGGAAATGTCCAAACCAACGAGTGGATCACCTGGGGAAGGTGTGACAGCATCCTTCCCTGGCCTCTTGCTTCCTTACGGAATCTGTTCTCATTGCGTTGGTTAGAGCCAGTGTCTACTTCCTAGGTAATTTCAGGACATCTGAACCTTGAAATTTATATGGCTCATGCTGGGCTTAGGACTGTTTTTTTTTTTCTTCAAAAGCCCTTTTCCCATTTGTCTTTCCCTGCACCTTAGAGGGAGGGACCATGTTGAGCATCTGCTCTGGGATTCATGTCCTGTCCTCCAGCTATGCAGAACACCCCCGTTCCTGTGGGGGCGGGAGGCTTGGCTCTCCTTTTAGAAGTTCCCTTCTGTGCTGTGCTAATCACACCCTCAGTACATTTCACATCTTATTTTTAGGAGCAAAGCATAAAGAACCCCAGCACCAACAGCAGTTTCTGTGGCAACCTGTATCGCCCCCCTTGCTTGTCCAGCTGTGCAGGATTCAAACTCTAAAAGAGACCATTTACATCATGCAAAGGAGATTCAGTCGCAATGATGACTCCTTTGAAAAGGTTTTCTTCTAAGAGAGAACTAGATGGGAATTAGGTTGGGAGGTGGATGGGTGAACAAAGAAAATAGAACCTTTACTTAGAACTAGAACTATTATAAAATCCCAGGTGTGCCTGGCCATGCCCTAATTGCCTTGATATTTTTTTCCCACAAGGCATCATCTCAGATGCAAAAATAGGATTTAGACCAATGAAACTAGTTTGAATATTTATATCACAGTGGTTTGTTGATAAGCACTCCTCCATCAGGGTCTTCTGTGTGACCTTCCAGGGTTGGGTAGGAGAGGGTGACACAATTCTCAGCTCTTTTTGGCTGGCTCTTTCAAACCAACTGTTCTATTCCCCAGGACACCTTCAGAAATCTCTCTCTTGTAAGAGTCAACACAACTGTGCTTTCCTGGATGGACCAAGTACAGCATAGACCTGTGGAAACACCTTCCTAAAAGTGTGATTTGTGACACCCAATGACAGTCAGCCCTGAGCATCCCCCCAGGTCATATAGTGTTTGGGATTACTATGATAACTACTGATTTGGGTCAGGCTATTTGCTTATTCATGATTCTGAACAAGTGCATGTATGCTTCCGAAGGGCAACATATTGATGTCTTTTTTTTTTTCTATTTTATGTAACACCTGCTTTGAAGAAAATATGGCACAGTTTTTTTTTTTAAAATCTCTTTTGTAAGAATTTCTTCACAGAGAAACAGGAATAAGTGTGCCCAGGACTAAGGAGCATTATTGTTAACCTTAACTAATAATTGAGTTACAAGTTTCCCAAAGCCAGTCACAGAAAATCTTTATTATAACCCACTGCGTGATTATATTGTTCATATACTTACATAGTTTTCTGGAAGCCCTCAATTAATAGTCTAGAATTTAATACTTTAAAACATCTCAAATTGAACTCCAGTGCCTGCCATACTGCATCATGACAGTCTCTCACTGGTGTAATCTCCAATGTGTGTTGTGTGCCAGGAAATGTCAGCACTGATTTTTATATTCACAAATTAAGTGTTGATCTTTAGAAACATGGACTTGGACTTTTCAAAACTTGATTGTAATTTTCATGTTACCTCTAAATTTCAATATCAGCAAATTTGATATAGCTTGGAGCAGTAGGAGCCAGATTCTGTCTCCCAAGGTCACTGGAGTACAAGCACAGATCCTGTGTGTCTCCCAAAGCCGCTGGCATATAAGCAGTGTGATGGCTGGTGAACTGTTTCGCTGACTAACAGCTAGCAGACTATTATTCACATTTTCTTTATCATCCAGAAGGCAGCACAGTGGGAAGGCAAAGAATAGTTTATTCTTGTTTTTCTCTCCATTGGCTCATCTTAGGCAGAGGACACAGATTCGTTTTGGAATCCTTAATAGCTATATGCCCAGAAAGCAACACTCAGCATGTAAATACTGAAGGAGCCGACTAGAAGACTGGATACTTAAAGAGCAATCTGTAACATCACAGCAAACCTCACATGACACTGACCTAGACAGTTACCCCTCACGATTATGAAAGTGAAAGGAAGAGCCTTGGTTCCAGGGGACACTGCGAAAGGAGGTGCCGCTGTGGCTCTGCACCTTCATTTCCGGTCCACGCCAGTATGGCAGTGTCTGGCAGTGCCCTTATTTCTCTCTGCAGATGACTGAGGGCATCTCCCTGGCAAAATGTCTGACCCTGAGGCACAAGGCCTTGGAGCAGTGCTAGCAACAAAATCCAGCCAAGTATCCCTGAAGAAGGCTGGTAGTACAAGTGACACTAACAGCAGCTTCCGTTGAGATGGCCTAAAAGCAGAAGCCTAGCGATATCATAATGCTGGAGGACATCGTGTTTTCTGACCCTGGATAGCCCCAAAGGAGTAGTTTCTCCTTTACCACTGCTAGAATCAGGTCTGGGTCTCTATGTCTCCAGGGACATGTACTAGCTGTATAGGTTTTACTCAATGGACAGGAATGGTGAGGTCAACACTGCACACTAATTCACCATTTCCCTGCTCTTGACGTCACTGGGTTGAACTTGACACATGTTCTTTGCTACTGTCACTGCCCTCTCTGATTAGCCACGCTTCCCTGAGAATTAAAGGTCCTTTGATTCATTCAGGGAGCAAGTTCGATTTTCTCTGTCTTGTTTTTAGTTCCAAGGATTATCCATTTTCTTAGTGAACTTACTAACACCTGGAATTTTGCACTCAGAGTTTCTTGAAAATGTAGCTCTTCATTTTCTGGGAAAACACTACCCACACCGAATACTGTTGTTGCTCCTCTGAAGTTCTCTCTATTTTTTTTTTTAATCTTAATGCCCCAGATTTCCTAACAGCTCACTGTTAGCAATGAGGTCTGACTCAGTGTCTTACCTGAGCAATGCTAACATATTTAGCAGAGAAACTTAGCCCACTCACATTTATTTTAACTACCTATATTTAGTCATATTCTTGATTTTACATCTTTTGTTTTTCATATTTCCTATATACTTGTGTCTCTCCCTTTTTCTTGGCTTTTACCAGACGAACCAAGGTCTCTTTCTCTCTCTACAAAGTTTCTTGGGATTGCATGACACCATTGTCTTAGGACTCAAAACCCTTCCTTAGGGTCTGGGCATTGCCTTCATCTTGGTGGTTCAGTCAGTGGGAGGCGGGGAGGCGGGGGGGGGGGGTGTGGATCTTTCTTTTCTGGTAGACAGCCTGAAAGGCATCATTTCTGCATGCCTGCTTAAGGTCAAAGTTAGCAACAGCACACATTTGGCTCATAAGAGAGCCTGGGATATGCACACAAAATTCAAGTCATATAATGGCTACGAATTTCATGAATGTGGAATGGGAAGGGTGGATATTTGGGACATTCTGGTAGCCTTTGCTTTGGCTCAAATTTTGACTTTCTGGTGTGATGTAAGGATTCATTGGCAATTCTAACTCCTTGTCCAATGGAAATCCAACCATCAAAATACTGCTATGTTTTAGGTACATGCTCTGATTTGATGCATTTGAACAAGATTTTTAACTTCAGTGTCCATTTATCAGAGGTTTGAGCCCATAGCAGCACTATCTGGAGGATGTGGAACGTTAAAAGGTGGGACCTTGTGGAATGTCCTGACTTCCATTGGTACATAGTTCTGAAGAGGATCATGGGACCCACGCCTTCTTTGACTTCCAGAAATGCAATGTAGGTGAGTTTGCTCTGTGACTGCTTCCTCAGGATAGACTACCTCATCCCCATCTTGGACTGGTACCACTGAGTTGAAGAGCCAAATAGACTCTTGTTCTTAATAAACTAGCTCAGGTATTTTGTTACAGTAGCATGAAGCTAACTAATACATATGTATCAGCACATTCTAATCCCGTATGTTCATATACAGCTCTTATTCTCCCAAGGCTCAGGTGTTTCCAACTTTCAAATAAATTTTTGGTGGCTCATACCTCTTATTTAATAGATGTGACTTATTAATGATCATTTTTTTAAATATCTGATCTCCAAACTCAGAGGACAATTAGCCTACATTTTTTCCCCATTTTCTTCATGGAGAAAAGCAAAATAACAAGGGAGAAGCTTAACGTATTTGCTTTGTACGCCCCAAGATTTTAATTATGGTAATTTACTTACAAGCTTTGTGCTTAGCGGCGGAGGACATGAAATGAAATGTTCACTGATGTGACGTGACACCGAAGGAAAGACCAGCCCTCCACAGACGGCATCTGTCAGTGAGTTCCTTCCCCCTGGCGATAAGTGTTCTCAGAACCACAGCCATCCTCTGGCTCTATGAATAATTTCCCATCACATATATGAGTGTCTGACAGTTTGTTTACAAAAGCTATGGGGGGAAAAGCCAAAATTACTTGGCTTGCTATCAAAAACAATCTATTTTGGTTGTCTGCAATGCCCTGATTTGATGCATTTTAAAAAGGTTTTAACAATGCACGAATCTGAGTCCAAGGAGCTAGAGGAAAGTTATCATGAAATAACTTTATCATATGATCTAGAAGGGGAGACGTCATCTAGTGTTTGCCTGCCCACAGCTCCTCTTCTCCTTCAGAAGTGAAGCTTTCCCATTATAACTGGGCACAAGCTGCTTGGTGTAATTTGCCAAGTTTCTGTAAAAGCTGTAAAGTCTGAAGTCATACTTGAGTTATTCCCCAAATCTGATGTCATCAAGCCTTCGCTGGGGTCTAGGTTTGCAAGGCCCTTCATAACAACTAGAATCTGTAGTTCACGGGATGGATAGATCTTGATGCATGCAAAGGCTAAGCGTAAGAGTAGCGTCATTTCAGTAGAGAAATAATCCCTTCTCCTGTGTGCTTGTCCACCTGCTTTCCCACATGACATGAACCAACTGTGAAACTTAAATTGTAGAGCACTGACCTTTTCCTCCATGGCTGATAAAATGATTTAGACTCTTTCATTCAGTTCTTAGCCAGTAGACCCTTTGTAGAGGGCAATCCAGCTGATTGAAGTGGCTGCAGCTTCTCTCTGCTGCTGCAAACGGAATGTGAATTTCAAGTGACCAAAACAGAAACCTGCCACCCAGGATTCTGTAACTGATGTCTATGTGCTGTAATGGAAACCGCAATCTGTTCTGCAAGTGGGTCCTTATTAGGATTGACTTTGCAGGTAGAAGCAAAGCAAACTGATCTACATTGGTTAGTGCAATCTCTGAACCATGGAATAATATAAATACAGATGTTTCCAACAGATGTTTGCATTCAGTTTATTGGTGGGGCTTGAACAGGTCTGTGTTTTTTAAGTATATATATATATTAGAAATACTTACATATATCTGTATGTATAGATGCATATATAAATTATAAAATGGAATGTGTTCCAAAGTGTAGTTATTTAAGAGGGGCTTGAGCTTTAGTTAACATGCTGTCATTAATTACTGTGGCTGCAGCCAGAAAGATGGCTTTTCTTCCAGAGGACCCTGCTTTGGTTCTCAGCACCCACATGGCAGTCACAACGGTCTGTAACTCCAGTTCCAGGGGACCTGATTCCTTCGCTAGCTTCTGTGGGCAGTGCACACAAGTGATGCACATGCAAAACACTCACACATAAAATACAAATAATGGAAAAATTGCTTCCAGCAACTGCCTTGTAGTAGATGGGATGAGGCATCAAACCAACACTGCTTTCCCTCATCAGTTGCACTTGGATGGTGTCTAGTGAGGGTTTTACTGTGAAGAGACAGCTTGACAATGGCAATTCTTATAAGGGAAAACATTGGGGTTGGTTTACAGTCCAGAGGTTTAGTGCATTATTATCATGGCAGGAAGCAGTGTGGCACACAGGCAGACATGGTGCTGGAGAGGTAGCTGAGAGTCCTACATCTGGACCTGCAGGCAGCAGGAAGAGAAACACTGGACCTGGCTTGAGCATTTGAAATCTCATATCCCACCCTAGTACCGCCTTCCTCCAATAAGGCCACATCTACTCCAACAAGGCCACACCTCCTAATCCTCTATGAGCCTGTGAAGGCCATTACAATTCAAACTACCACAGATAAAGAGAAAAGGGATTTATTTTGGACTTGAAGGAGAGTTTTCTCCACCTGGAAGATTAAGAATATTGAAGAATCAGACTTTCTAATGAGAGGGCACAGGATATATTAGGTAGGTACCTGTTTACGCTGACAGGCCAGGAGCAATGACCTGTAGAGAGGTATGCTCTGTTCGCTCTACTTTTTCTAGCCTAGAATTTACCCAGCTTACTCAAACAGGGAATTTCTCCAATGGATCACACTTGTTAGTATGTCACAGAATATACCGTGGGAATGGTGTTAGCCAGACTTTTTCCTGGCAGACATGGGATCATCTAGACTGATTGTTAGAACACACTCCTGCCTCTTCCCATACCTTGTCAGGCTCTGGTCCTGAGGACCTAAAATCCCAAGGACCTGCATGCTCACAAGAATGCATGTGGATACTGCCAGGTCCAGGAGCCACACTGGAGAATGTGTTGAAAACTGAAATGGACATGCTCCCCTTTGTCTTTCTAGAGTAATGAAAGTCTAATCTAGAGGCGGTCATTGAGCTCAAACCCTGAGCAGTACATGAAAGGTCTGTGGGTCACAGGAACACAGATGTACCCTACTGATCCAGATCCCAGGGCCAAGACTCAAAGGACAAGTCACCTTTCATTTGTAGCAAGTTATTTTTAGGAATCAATACACTTGCAATATAGTTCCAAGCTTTCTGGAGGTTTTGGCCATTTACAACTCAATCATGTTCTGTTTTCAAGTGTAAAATTATTGAAGGGTGGCACTTCACACATTAGTATTAGCTCTAGTGCACTCATCTTGTCACTTTCTGAGCCATCTGGACATGCTGGGCTTTGGTACCACAGCAGTTTGTCATATAGTTAATTGAATCGAAAGAAACTCAGTCATTAGGTGATTTGGGATGTAAAGCAGTAAACAACTGGTTTTCTTGATTGCTTTAGCTTAATTGATGAAATGCCTCAGGAACAGCAAAAGTAGTTCACTGGGTGCAAATGTAATTGCAGTAATTGTTGTGTCTGTTGAGCCAGGACTCCCAAGGGAGTGCTATGACATGTTCTGAATGCGTAGGCCATTCACAGCACAGCACTGTCTTCATTACAGTTACCTGAAATAAAGAGTCACAAAGACAAGACTGAAGTAGGTCAGAACAGATGGGTGGCCTATTGCCCACTGAAGTTCACCTAGAGACGTTACATATGGATACTCTATTTCTGTGGCTGTGTGGGAGGTTAAAATGTTATACACCATCAGCCCACAAATTCAAAAGTACTTTGCTCTAAGATTCTTTAAGTTACTGTCTCTAGGTGCTTATGCTTGTAGTCAGCAACATCAAGAAACTATCAAAGCCATTTACCCTGTGTTTCAAAGACTTAGGGAGCTATCCATTTGTCCAGTGTCTTGTACTCCTTGTGGTTGTAGTGATGCTGGGCATTTGGTACTCAGCTATCACAATGGGGTAAGTGTCATTGACTTTGTAGCTGCCCCTTGGAAGGCATGGCTAGTGGTACCATGCTTGGAGCCACTAGCCAATTACTGAGCATGATAATGAAACAAACATGCCGCTTAAATGTCCTGCCTATGGTTAGAATGTGTCATTTCCATCAAACCTAATCATCAAGATAATGGTGTTGGCTAATGGGTTCTCTGTAAAGTAATAAATGAGGGCTCCTTCCTCATGAATGGATTGGAGAACTACAGAAAGAATGGGATCCTTCTCTTCTACTATAAGAAGAGACAGAGGGAAAGCCTGGCCCTGACATGCCAAGGCTGCTGCCTGGATCTTATTCTTTCCAGTTCCCAATACCCTAAGGGAAACAATTTCTATTCTTTATCCATTACCCAGCTTTTTCTCATTGTCATAGCAAAATACCAGACAAAAGCAGCCCAAGGAAAGAGAATTATACTTTGGCTTTAGTTTTAGCACACAATGATATGGGAAGCCATAGCCAAGTGGTTCGTTCTGTAGCAATGGGCACATATAGTATGGGCTCCCTCCATGTTATGGTGGATAGAGTTCTGTTGTAAAGAGACATCATGACCACAGCAACTGTTATAAAGGAAAACATTTCATTAGAGTGGCTTACAGTTTCTGAGGTTTAGTCCATTGTTGTCATGGCAGAAAGTGTGGCAGCATGAGGGCAGACATGGTTCTGGAGAAGGAGCTGAGCATTTATGATCCTCAGGCAACAGGAACGAAAATGAGACACTGGGCTTGGCTTGAGCATATGAGACCTCAAAGCCAGCCTCCAACAAGGTCACACCTCTTAATAGTGCCACTCCCTGTGAATTTATAAGAACCAGTTACATTCAAACTACCACAATAGGTCACAGTAAATAGAAATTAGACTCAGAGTCCTGTCCCAAAAGAGACACTTCTGGGGGCTGAAGAAATGGCTCAGTGGTTAAGAGCACTAGCTGTTCTTCTGGACAACCTGAGTTTGATTCCCAGCATCCACATGGCAGCTAACAACTGTCTGTAATTCCAAGATCTGACACCCTTACACAGTTATACATGCAGGCAAAACACCAATTCACATAAAATAAAATAAATATTAGAAAAAAGAGACACTTCTGCCACCCAGGCCCCACATCCCAAAGGACACACAGTCTCCTTAAACAATACCATCTGAGAACCAAGAACTTGCACATATGAACCTGTAGGGGACATTTCACATTCACATCACCACTACATCTGTCCCTGACCATAGGCTCATGGCCATGGAAAAATGCAAAACCTTCATCCCCACAGAGTCCCATGTAGTCTTAGCAGTCCCAACACTGTTCAGAAGTCCCAGGTTCAAAATCTGCTCTGTGACTCAAGGCAAATTCTTACCTGTAACCCTGGAACAGCAAAAAGAATGTTACATACTTCCAGTAAGTAATTGGATGGCAAGATAATGAGGGAATCAACAGGGAAAACATTAAAACTTCTAGCCCCTTGACTGCATTTAAGAGCACATAGTGTCATTATATAAACGTCAATAAACTTGGGCAGGATACAGGGATTTCTTTCTTTCTTTCCTTTTTTAAACTTTATTTATTTATTTATTTATTTGCCTTGGTGTTTGCCTGGAACTGGAACTACAGACAGTTGTTAGCTGCCATGTGCGTGCTGGGAATCGAACCCGGGTCCTCTGGAAGAGCAGATGGTGCTCTTAACCGATGAGCCATCTCTCCAGCCCCTACAGGGATTTCTTTTAGGCTGACTCCACTCAAGTGCCACCAGCTTTTCTCAGCAGACATTCCATATTGTAACACCCTGGGATCACCATTGTAACCAGAACTTGACCTTACATATTCATGCACAGCCCACTCACAAGCTCCAGGCAAGGAATCTGACCTCGCCACACATTGTCTCCACATTTTCTCCCCAGAAACTTTGCTGTGTGCCCCGTAGTCCAACAACGCTTGCATTCTGCATGCCTACAAAATTAATTCCATGTGAACAAGGTTAAATTCTGCTGTAGCTTGTCATGTATCTGGTCCTCTTGAACCAAAGCTTTAGGAGTCTGAGTACCTACCTACATGACTGAACTTGGCAAAATATTTCCCTAGGTAGTCATTTTCTGAGCTGGCAACTTTGTACCTTCTCTGAATATCCAGCCACTTTTATACTGAAAGGAAAAGTCTTTCGAATGTATTTTTACACCCTGAGCCCTTTCATGGGAAGGATTTCAACCTCTAGACACTGTTCTTGTTGTCCTGACAAAGAGTGTTTAGCTTCCCTTCAATGGTGTTAAACTGTTGGGCAACTGCCACTACTTTGTCCACAGCATTTGTTTTGTCTACAACTTTAAATATATTCATGTTCTTTTCTTTGATAAATTGCACATAATGGGATGGGGGGTTGTTGCACATGTGTATGTGAATGAATGTGCTCACATGTGCATGTGTGTGGAGGTCAGAAGATAACCCCAGGGGGCATTCCTCTGTTACTTTCCTCCTTCATGTAAGAAAGGGTCTCTTGATGGCCTGGAACTTTGTCAAATAGTCTAAATTAGCTGACCAGTGAACTTCTGGAAATTTACCCATCATCCACTTCTCTTCTCACCCTTGTTTGAATTATTAGTGTGTACTACTATGCTTGACAGTTTTTATGTGGAGTGTGGAGCTCAAACTTAGGTCCTCATGCTGTGAGGCAAAGGTTTTACTACATGAATCATTTCCCCACTGCTAAACTACAGATTCTTTTTGTAGTAAGATAGACCCATAGAGTCGAGGAAATTGGCTTAAATCAGTTGCCCAGGCATGCACATAATGTATTTCCTTATGAGCCAACCTGGAGTCAGCCTGAGGACCTAGCAACATGCACTGCCTAGAGTTCCTAATCCTGCAGAGGCTGCCTAGCAACAGATGCTGTCAGAACTCCTAATTGTGCCCAGGCAATGAAAGACAGCCACACAATGTTACCAGATTGTGCCCAGCCAATGATCGACAAACCATTGTGGAAAGGACCAACAGAGCTCTTCGGGAGATCCCTAAGGAACACATTCCTGCTCTTGGTGAGATGGAGAGATCCTATTTCCAATGGCAGCCACCAGCCCATTTGCTGACCTAAGGGAGAAGATATGCTTGTGTTTTTCCTCAGAGTGCCTCTTAGCCTCTTAGTATGGGTCCCAGCAAGAGATGTGTACCTGGTCACAGATCAGCTTGCTTCCACCAAGGAGGAAATAACTCAGGATAGGTAATATATATGTTCCCCTTTCTTTCTCTCACTGCCCCCTAAAAGCTAAAGACTTGTGGACCCTCATTTTTCATCATTTTGTATGATGCCCTTTGAAGTGAGGAATATTAGTTTAATAGGCCAGGAACTGCTAAATATATTAAGGGCCCATGGTCAGGTAATCAGATGAGGGCAGAGGTTATGGCCTTTGACTCTTTATTTTTTGAAAAAGTTTGACATAATATAAAAGGTTGTCAGATCCCTTTTGTGCCCATCCAATGAGGGACAGCCACACAGTGTCACCAGATTGTGCCCAGACAATGAGCAATGGTTGGGTGCTGGAGGAAGGTATGTAAGGCTCTCCCCATTGCTGAATAAATGATTCTGCAGTCTGCTTCCCTCCTGACTCCTGGGGCTGTGGTAGTGACTATGCATCTTCTCACCCCTCCCCTAAGGGAACTCTTAGGATTCAGCAACATCTGTTTACATCTTTCTGCTCTACGTTTTCTCCACCTCACTGTAAATCTGGCTAAAAGCAACAGACATTAACAATGCCACATCCCAAATATGCCGTTTTAAAATTTCCTTTGCCAAATAAATTAGTTCATTACTTTTGAGTTCAGCCTCATTCAACTTTTCACAGCAAAGGCAAAACACAGCAAGATATTTCATCAGGACATAACAGGAATGGCTACCAGCCCAAGTCCTGGTTGAGTCTTTATTTCCAGCCGAAACCTTGTGAGGACTGTTCTTATTGTGTGCACCTTCCTCTACCCTGTTTCCACTGGAATCAACCACTAGGCTCTGTTTAGGGCATTCTAGGGCTTCTCTGGTCATCATCTCCAATCTCTGTCTCTTTCTCTCTCCATCTCTCTGTCTTTCTGTGTGTCTGTCTGTCTCTCTCTGTCTCTCTCTCTCTCCCTCTCTCACACACATCAGTTTTGAATGTCTAAGAAACATATGAACAGTTCTTCTCAACAATGACCTACTTCTTACTGGGAGTCTTCTGCTATTTTTCCTTATTGTTGTGACAGAAATACCCGAAGGAAACAAAATAAGAGAAGAAAGGATTATTTCAGCTTGTGGGTCAGAAGTCACAGTGCCACATGGTAGGAAAGGCACATCTGAACAGCTCAGTGACAGTGAGGTTATGTGAGTGACTCCTCACATGGCACTGGATAGGTGTACACAGTACTGGCTAGAACCAGAGATGGGTGGAACCTTTAAGTCCCGCCTCCAGGGGCACCAGCAACACCCCACATCCCTAGGGTTCTACAACCTCCAAACTGCCACTGGCTTTGGGTCAGACAGATTTTCTTTTTTTTTTTTTTCCTTCTTTATTTTGTATTTAACAAAAAAAACAGTAACATGAATTTAAAGTGAGGAAAAGTTAACAATAACTATGAAGAGGATAAGAATCATAAGCATGGCTTATCAAGGGTGGTAATGCAAATAAGACAGCTACACATATATTTACTTTGTGTTCAGCTTTCCCTCTGAAATTTTTTTTCCCATCCCTGTATATCCTCATTCAAGGTCCCTTCCCCCTCCCACCACATCTTGACATTTCTCTTCTCTGCAACTCCCCATCCCTTCGCTGGGCAGGGAGCAGACAGTCCTATGGTCCCACTGACCCAATAATGCTTGGATCAGTCTCCACTCCTGGCCA